>JANHGB010016821.1:0-22850 GCA_026283785.1 Coracopsis vasa
AGGAGGCAACTTGCTGATAAATGGCCTTGATACACCAACGTTTTTTATGGTTGTTATTTAATAATCATGTTATAAAGAGGAATTTGACAGAGCAATCTTTGAATCTAACCTTTGCTACGGCAGTGATCTGCCCTCAAATTAGCAGAACTCTGCCCATGTCATTACCGCTTAAGTATCTGCTGGAAGCTGCTGTGTGAGCTGAGTCACCAGAACTCCGGGAGTTAGCACGTGTAGCTCAGACTGGGTCATGAACTGAGCAAACGTTGTTGTCCACAGTGATTTATTGTATTTTGAGACTACAGCTGAGTCTCAGTGTTCAAACACATTCAGTTTTGTGTGCTTCGTGGCTACAAATGGTTTTACTCATAGAGCTTGGAGGGTTATTTAGGAGAAGGGGAGCTGTGGTGTGGCTGGTGTACATCCAAGTATTTCAGGTGTGATTAGAAGAAACTAAAAAGTTAAGAAACTAACAGGATGACAGCGTGGTATTTGGAAAAATAAAACCTGTCTTACACCGATGGCTCAGTCTGTGAGCAGAGATTTCAAAGGAAGTGCTGGAATCTCTGCTCCATGAAGTATTTAAAAGTGGAAAATACAGCACATTACCAAGTGTACTGGAGGGGAGATCCTGTTGTGTCTGAGGATGGGCTTAGTCCTGTAATATTCCTTTCACTTCAAATTCTGTTTGCACTGATTTTGCCACCTGCTTTGATTCCTACTTCAACTGTTACAACCTGTTTATTAACTTAGGAGTCTTTCCTTCTCTTGAAAAAGGACTGTGAAGTGACAGAGAGAATACCAAGAACCCAGGCTAATATGAATTAATTATAATCTTATTAATTGATTTGACTCATCGCTACACCAATAGGAAAAAATTATGTAAGATTTACAGGGAGGTATTATTCCATTGCAGTGCTCTTTCATTCTGCAGAATTAAAGAACTGGGATTTGAAAGATAATAAAAAGTGCAGTCATAGGTGCTTTATAAATGAAGTGTACACCTTTAAAAGAAATGCACATTTTTTGTTGATTTTGGTGTTAAATTAGACATTTAATGTAAATCGAGTATGTTGTCATAAATCAGTTCAACTACAGATTTCTGAAGCTGAAGTAAGATTAGAGCAAGAAAATCTGAACTATAAATCTAGCGATGAAAAGGTTAAAACCAGTTTCTGACTATATTATTAACTGTTGCAGACTATTGTTCTGCCAGACCTGACTGATCATGAGACAGTGATGAGCAAAGGGAACTAAGAGGTTCTGATTTTTATTTTTAGTGAGATATTTTGGGTATTAGTGACTTTGCAGTGTGTTTTTGGTTTTGTGGGTTGCTTTTTTTTGTCTAGCAGATGACAGCACGTTGAGGTCTTTTCCAACTCATGTGACTGAATCTTTCTACATCCTGTATCAAATCATTTGACCACTTTAGGTCTCAGATAGTTGTAAAATGAGAATGATGATGTCCATGGGGGCACCAAAATGAATTGGCTAAAGCAGATGAAGTGAAATCTCTTTCTTGAATGGAAAGCATAAGCAGAAAGTATTTTGTGAATTTTCAAAAGGGAAAATTTCACTGTAAAGGAAAATAACTGTTATTTTTTTCTATAACAAAATAATGGTGTAAACATTATGATTAACATAGAAATACTCTAGCTAAACATTACTTAATTATGTACTTTACAGAAGCGTTTTGATAAAGCAGTGTCCCATACAGTGATGTGTTGGAAACATTACTTGTAAGAAATACTGAAGTGTATTTTAATTATCAATCCTTTTCTCTCATCTTTAAATCAATAGAACGGAATTCTATATTCCCAATTAAAAAAAGGGAAAAAAAGCAATTGTGAATTTTTATGACTATTTTTTTTCTTTTCCTTTTTGTATTTCAGTTGACCTTCCCCTATACTTTCCTCGAGACCAACCAACCCTAACATTTCAGTCCGTCTACCACTTCACTAACAGTGGCCAGCTGTATTCCCAGGCCCAGAAGAATTACCCTTACAGCCCCCGCTGGGATGGCAATGAAATGGCCAAGAGAGCAAAGTAAGTCTGATTGCTGTTTCCTACTAAGTATTCCATGTGTTGCATGGTTATCTGCCAGTAGAAGTTTCATGGATTTTACTGTACATTTCCAGCATTACAAAAGCTGAACCTGTTTTTGTTCTTGGATAGTTCTAGCGTTCCCATATATGAGTATAGACAGATACTTTATTAATCATGCGTATTACATTAGTGCCAGAGGGCTGATCAAAAGAAGACTCTTTCTGCTAGACATTGTATGGGCACAGAGTGGTGACAGAGCCTCCAGGGTAAGCAGACAAGATAGCCCCCAGCAGGAGTAATCTGCATGGTAGCAGTCAGTCAAGGTAACTGCATGGTTTTGTGTGGGTGTTGGGGCGACCCTGAAGGGAAGCATGTGAGATGGAGAGAGCAAGGAAGAAAAACCTGAAAGGTATGGAATTAGGCTGTAATAAAAAGACAGAGAACAGGAGGAGGTAGAGCAAACCACCCATCTGGCATAGGAGGCAGTCCTCTTAGAACATGAGAAAGTTATCTGAAAGTGTGACTATTTCTTTACTGCTTTTTCTGTTGGTTAGAAACAGAGAATCTCTGACCCATTCCTCTTCAGTTTTTCTGCAAGCCCTTGCTTCAGGCCAGGGAGACACTACTTCAGTCTGAGCATCTCCTTTAGTTAAAGATGACAGTACAGCCTCCCCAGAGTGGCTCTATTGCAAGGGCAAACTGCCATGGCCAAGATTTTACCTGAACGGAGCAATATGGGCAACAGCCTTGCTGCAATATTTCAGTTTTCCAAAGTGTAAAAATGTTAGAACAGTAAGAGATTTAAACAGGCTGGTTATCAGTTATTCAGCATGTAAAGGCATCAAACTGCATAAATAACAAGGCATATTGGGATGAGTGTTCTGAATGACAATCAGAAGATTAAATTAAATTAGCAAGGATGCGTAAATAAGAGTCAAATGAAAATTGTTCAAGCTGAGTAAATCAAATGAATGGCATGGACAGAGACTGTAATTTGGAAATGATGGAAGCAAACAACAATTGACTGAAGCATTTGCAGATTTTATACATTTAAATTTTATGGAGAACATCAAGTAACGTTTGATTCTGGATTTTGATCCATTGTAATAGAGTTTTTTCCCTAGCATTTGGGTTTGCTACCATACTGTCGAGGAAAGCAATTTTTTGATCAAATGTGATTTTAATTTTGTGGACTCATTTCTTTTCTCTAGCAAAATATTGGGAGTATTTTGTTAAAAAAAAATAAAAAAGGAAGCATTGCTATGCCTTGTTTTATAACTGTACTACAAAATGCACTTCTTCTGCAGCTGGAAGCTTACAAGTACCTATGTTCTGTCTGCTAAGTGCATTCATTTCTGAGTGGGTGTATATAAATGGACTTCTCTGCCCTGCACTTGAAATTCAGAAGTATTATAACAGTTCCTTTAAAAAGCACTATCTTACCTACACTTACTATCACATGTGCGTTTTGTGAGGTTATTCACTCTTCTCTTTGAGCCTTTGCATTTAAGTTTTACACTGGATACGTAATATGAGAAAGATGATGAGAAGCGGGGGAAGAAAGTATGCTGCAGTGTCTGAAATAACTATCATTGAGCTGCAGAGACAGAGAAGGCGCTCTAGTTAAAAGCGCTTTGCTTGCAGGAACAAGTAGTGATTCCTCAGTAGGTACCATAAATAAATCTGTATCAAGAAAAGTATGATGTTACAATACGTGTTAGCATATTTTAAGACGGATTTTTAACACAATTGAGCACCTTATGTAAACAGTGCCTAAAATATTTGCTAGGGCTTCTTAGAATAGTTTAGTGTGTTTCAACACATCCAAATAGTTTTTCGT
The DNA here is from genome assembly GCA_026283785.1 of Coracopsis vasa. Taxonomy (NCBI): domain Eukaryota; kingdom Metazoa; phylum Chordata; class Aves; order Psittaciformes; family Psittacidae; genus Coracopsis; species Coracopsis vasa. The sequence goes on from JANHGB010016821.1 coordinate 3,884, forward strand.
TCTATTTTTACCGTAGCCACATTATGAGCCAAGAATATAGGAATATATATAGACAAGTATATGGGAACATATATAGTTATATACGAAAGTATTCTAATTAAATATATTACTTCAAGCACCACGTCAAAACATCTCAAATAAAAACAGAAAAGGAGGATACATGATTTAGCCTCCAGAAGCAATGTAATTCTGCTCAGCTGAAGTAAATTTAACCCTGAGCAAATCAGAGACAACTTGTTTGTGTTTCTAAATACTGTCCATTAGGTTTTGCTTTTATGTAGTCTTTTTCCCTGTTAGCCAAATGGTCTCCCAAGTACTTGGCATCCTTTGAGACAAAACAGCTCTGTTTATCTTTCTGGCCCTACTGTTCTAGGGCCGCTTGACATTCTGGTACCCGACCACATTCTCTGCCCTTGTTCTGAGACACTTGACAGATCAGTCTGCATCTTCCTTGCTGTAGCTTAAGACGCCTTCAAGGATGGCTTTTACTTGCTTTTGCACCAAGTGGGTTCATTAGCTGTCCGGTTATATACTGAATGAAGAATGTATACTGCATTTCTTATAGGTATAGAAGCACCACCAGCTTTGAAATTACACCATTCAGCAATTTCCTTGTCCTCAGTTTTGGCAAGCCCTGTGTCTGCGTTCAGCAACTCAACACAGTCTGCTTATTCATAGGCAGAACTGTCATAAGTTCATGCCAAAGGGACTTTGACTTTGTGCCCAGCTTTCTGCCAGGGTTGTTGGGTTTTTTTCCCAACCAGGTGAGCCCATCTAATGCCTTCAACTCAGGGCTAAACTTGAAAGTCTTGGTATCCTTGCTTATCTTTGTGGCCCCGAGCAGAGGTAGGCATCTCTTTTGAAGTTGGGACTTCACCCTTTGCTGTAGCCTTGAGACAATCAGTAGTAAGTAGGAGCAAAATTACTCCCCTAAAATGCATATATATAGGAGTAGATTGTATGCATTCACACTTAGACCTAGATTTAAGAGGCAAGTTCTCAAATCAGAGTATCAGTTTAGGAGGAACTTCTTCATTCACAGGGAAAAACTGCTCATGTTCTTGATGGAAAAATTGGATGAATTTACGCCTGTCTGATAAAGTCCACGAATTCGAGTTTCTCTGTGTCCTTTTGAGCAGCTTTTAAAATCACCTGGCTCCTTTGAGCCCCAGTGACTTAGATTCCTCACTGAGAGATAGCATCTGGTAACTGAAGCTTGCTATTGTCTTAGCCCAGGGATTGCCCTCTGGCTTGATCTAATTTTAAGGGACAAATCAAGGCCTGATTAAACAGTGTGATTCCAAATGCCTTCAGATTGCTCATTTCTCAGCTAAATGCAAAATTTTAACCTGTTCCTCCAGCTAGGAACAGGGAAACCAAAAATATTACCATTTTCTTACAAGCTGCTGAGATGCTGTTTCTTCTCAGTTCACATCTCAAGCTTTGCCTGTCTTAGGTAATTTATTTATGTATCTGTGGCCTCCTGTGTAAGCAGCTTCTCCAAAAGATTTGGTCCTAAAATACAATAGCAAGCCTAAGAAAATACAGTAGATTATGGAAAGTTAGCAGCCTTGTTTGTGGTGTACGTGTGAAGTAAAACATCTCTGTGTGGTTTCCATGGGAAAGCTCTCTTTTTTTTGCTTAAATAAGCATTCAAGTGTACATAAATGGATTCTTTAATGAACATGCAGACTCCAAGCCTGGGATTTTATGAAGGAATACAGTAAATAAAGCTTGTTTGTTTATACAAATTCAGTTCAGTTCTTAGATGCCCACTTTCTGTCTGACCTAGTGCTGTTCTGTAGACTTGGGTTGTACTCTGGGCAAGTTAAGACTCAGTTTACTCTTTTATCCTACAGAAATCCTGCTGCTCCTCATTAAAAATAGCAGGAGGATGGAAAACTGGTATCACAATAAGAAGTTGTTCTGAGGGTTCATATTCTTTCTTTCAAGGGGGCTGATAAAGCTTGTTTCTGGATAAGTGGTGTTCCTGGCCACTCACTGGTGTTTGCTGAATGTGGTGTTAATTTTACATATCCCTCAGGGCTCTGCAAGAGTGAAAGCTTAAAAGGGCTCTTAGTGCTCAAGTGTATATTGGCTGTTGCTCTGCCATGAGGTCTTAAGATTATGTGCAGGCACATCTTGTGCGAGCTACATGTGTATCACCAGCGTGGCTGCAGCTATGGTTTGTGGTCAGTATAAGCATGCTATGATTAGGATTTTCAGCCTCATCAGTACCTGTTCCTTGAGTATCATCAAATTGGAAGATGGGTATCATGTGAAGATGCTAGCTTCTATTTGGCTGAAATGGTTGGTTTAAGCTCTTATGTTCCCTAGTAAGGAAAGGAAATGCATTTTTTTTGTATAATAAAAGGATATTTGGGGAAAAAAAAAAGGAGTGGGACACAATTGTTGTGTTGCTGTTAAGACAAACTCAGCTGTAATATGTCAAACACTTGCTCTTGTATTCAGTAAATTTTGAGTGCCCTAGTGATTTTTTAATTTTATTTTGACATTAAGCGGTTTTTCAACTCCTACATTTTTTTTATTAAGTCAGAATTCTTTCACATTTTAGGCAGAATATCTATTACTACATTTTAAATTCCCTTAAAGTAACAGGTTTCTCTATTCCCATGAAACCTTTGGTTTCCATCTATACTACTTTGAATCTCGCTATACAGTTTACATGTAAACATTGTACCTTTTTTATAATCGTCTCTCCTTGATAGGTGTAATTAAGGTAATAAATCATTTGTCATGATTTGGTTTGTATTTCACTATTTTTCCTGCTTATACATAAAAGTAGCAAATTGCATTTGCATGTATTATGTGATTTTCATGCACATTAGGCATCTTTAAAGAGTAGATTTCCGAAAACTAACTTGTTTGCATTTGCATATACTCACTCACAAAGCTTTTCTTTGAGCTTTTCTCACTCACAAAGATTGTCTTTGGCTCTGTTGTGCATTACCTTAAACTTAAAACAAAATTTAGGAGAAATCTTAGAGTAAGGAACAGAAGCAGAAGCCATAGGGACATCACTCTGCCATAGCCGTGTGTGCTTGTGTTCAAGCGTTTGCAAGGCTCAGAGGATGTTTTTGGAGAAGAGCAGCAGGGTAGGTACAAACTAAGGGCTGAGGTGCTGAGCTACGTCACTTGTTTAGCTCATTGGTCTTCAATAGTTGCATATCATAAACAGAGCAAAAGTGATTTCCTTGCCTGAAGCAAGGCTGGTGTTTTGTTGCCACTGGTGGGCTCTTTCTCAGAACACAAAAGGGGCAATACGCTGTGACAGCCATAACAGGAAGAGATGTGGCGACCAGCTGTGTGAAGCTTACAAAGGAGTTAATTAGATTTTATAGACGATTAAATCAAAACTGATTTTCTGTGGGCGTGTCAGCTGACCAGAATTAGATGTGAAAAGTAGAAAGGCAAATAGAAAAAAAATGATGTTTTGTTAAAATATTCAATGATTACATTTGTCCTGGTAGCGTGTTCTGCAGCTGATTTATCAGCAAACCTTGATAACAAAATTGGTTTGATTGTAACATATAATAGGCAAAGTAGATACAGCTTTTAATTAGAATTTTCCCTGGTTATTAGTTCATTTTTACATTGTTCCTCTGCATACACTACACAGTACAGTGAATACACGTGATAGTCGCACTTCTTGAGTCATATTTTTCACGTACTTTTCTTTAAATGTCTCCTTGGATAATTAAGTCTGACTCTTAAGTTATGGTATGTTAGTTTCTGACAGGTGCCTGCCAGGGATCTTCAGTGCTGTCATGCATTATGTGGATTTCAGCCAAGACAGAAGGGCCTGGATATTTGTTTCTGGTCACTTCTCATTAAGGCTTTGACTGTGGGAAAAGAAAAGCAGCTATTTAAAGATGAGGAGTATAGCTGCTATAGGAAGTGCATAGAAATAAATCTGTTAGGAAAGTAGTTTTTGTGTGTTTTTATATAGACATTATGTATATGTGTGAACCGTACATATGTGCATTCCGATATATAGTAAATATTCTTTCTGCAAAAAAGGATTCTCTGATATATTGATAAGAGAAATGCACAGAAGAGATTGGAAGAGTTGGCTTGGTATAAGTGTAATGTAATAGCACTTTGCTGGAAGACAACTGCTTTGTAGGAATTATAGGCTGGAATTTCATGTAGGTGGTTCTTAGATAACCATGGTTAGGTGGTGATCCAGAAATACTATGATAATCTGTCTGATTTGGCTTCATTAGAGAACTCCATTATATGTATATATAAAGCTTATAGATCTATATTAGAGCATGGAATTATAGTTAGGAACTGATGCAAAAAAAAAAAGGCTTTCCTTGCTTGAGAGAAAAGGGTAGAGAGAAATACGTGGTTTTGGAAGGAGCTGAAGTTTAACAGCCCAGATAAATACTGATGCTTGATCAATTGCAAAATAGCCAAGTGAAAATAGTAGGTGGGCTCCGTGGTCTTGTCTTTAGGGTAATATTCGTAATTACTCCGTTAAATACAAAGAATGATCATAACTAGGTCCAACTCAACACTCATTTAACCCTCTGTCATGGCTCTGTCAGTAAGTAGTAGCCAATACCTGTGGAAGAACGTGGCAGAGCATGTAGTCATATTTTCATGGCATGTTCTATCATCTTCAAGGAATTCTATATCCAGAATTGGTACTGTTTCCGTTGGTTTCTGTTCAATAGCTCTACCTAGCTTTCCTTCTGGTTGATTGCTTTTTGAACCCACATCATAACATCACAAAATTCTATGGCAGGGGATTGCACAGGAAATGTGTGGTGTGAAGAACAAGCTTTGTTGGCTTTTTGTATTCCTGCCTCCTGCTAGCTCCAGTTGTTACCCTCTAGCTCTTGTATGAAAAGGCAGCAAATTAATCCACTGGTCCCCTTCGTAACCCTTGTGATTTTATGAGCCTCTTCGCGTCTCTTCTATCACCTTTTCTCCTGCTCTGCTTAGTCCTTCTGCAGAGCCCTTTTGTATTTATGAATGCCCTTGTCCTGCTTCTTTGTCCCCTTACTATTTCTGTCATATTCTTTCTGAGACAGGGAACCGCATGCTACTCATGTACAGTCACTGTGCATTTGTATGGTGAATATATCATATGGGCAGTTTAACAGATACTGGTGGGTTTGTTCTTTATTCCAGTTCTAAGAACATCTGATTTGGTTTTCTACATATGGCTGAAGGCTACACCAACATTTTAGCACAAAGATCTCCTTACTATCAGTTTTTTAGAGCCTGCATTTTTTGTGTATGTAAAATTAACTCTTTTTCCTCACGTATCTCCCTTTCATGTTTGTCAATATTGACTTTTCACCTGGTATCTTATCTCCCAGTCTCCCTCTGCAGTCCAGAACCGTCTGCAGTTCCTCATAATTGTGCCTCAATTTTCCTTCTCTTACTGAATTGTTAGCATTAGCAAACCTTGCCATCTTCTTGTGCTCATTTTTGCAGGTCATGTAGGAATATGTTGAACAGCACAGATCAAAACATCCTTTTATGTGCAGTTCTCAGGTGACTTCACCCTAATAGTACTCATCACTCATTCCTATCTTTTTTTCCTTATCTTGACCTGCTATTTATCCACTCATGGGTCTTTCCTCCTGATGTGGTAATTCAGTTTTTTAAAAGCCTTTGAAAAAGCTTCCCAAATGCCTGTAGGAAAGTTGAGCAGTGTGTGTCACTTGAATCTTTCTTATCCACATGGTTTTGGTATGTTAGGAAAATAAGACATTTATGAAGCCTAAGTTTGATTCCTATCCAATATATTGTATTTACTCGAGTCCACTAATGCTGGGCTTTTTATAAATGTATGGTTTCTTACAACAGTCTCTACCAATTTGGAAGGTACAGACATGAGATTTACTGGTCCACAGTTCCCTCTATCCTCCCAAAACTTTTTTGCATTGACATCACACTTGTCTGGTACCAAGCTGTTCTGAGCAGGAGGTTACAAGCTATTTAAGAGTTTAACTTTCTCACACTTGAGTTTCTCTAGATCTCAGGTGTGAATATAATATGGGCCTGCTGATTTCCTTGTGTGTGTTTTGTTGATTTGTTCGTTAACTTTTTGGCTGATATTTTGGTGTGAATCTGATCTTTTGGTACATCCCTTGTAAAGCAGGGCTCTGGTACAGCAGCTTCTTTAAGTGCCTCCACAGTGAACTTGGATACAAAAATCCTCTCATTTATTCTTAGTGACTTTATTTCTTCTGAGCATTCTTTATACTTTTTGACTGGCTTTTGTGCTGTTTGACAAGTTATTTGGAGGGCCACAGCTAGTTTGTTCCTCTTTCATTTTTGATCTGCATCTCTCTGCCTTTACCTGTAAGTGTCAAGGTTTGTTTCTGTCTGTTTTCCACATTTGGAGAGGTCTGACCTTTTAAGAATTTCCTCTTATTTCTAGTAGCAAACATACATCTTTTAAATAGCAAAGAGAAATAACGTCTCTAATATGTTTGATGTAATCACAGGTATGTGGCATCTCATCCCTTTCCTTCTGACTGGTTTTTCCTAATGAATATCCAAGGAGGTTTCTTTTATGTTTTGGTATGTTGCCTTCGGCCCCTGTTGATAAGCAATCTGGCAAAGCAAAGCGGATGGCATGATGAAATCAGTACTTTCACCTGCAAGCAAACTTTGTTTTCAGGGATGCTGGTTGTCAGACTCGTTATGGATGCATCCGTGGTGTAACCCTTCATTTCTGCCTATGAAGTACAATTAGGGGATTCAATAATCTCTTAAAGATTATTCAAATTCTATTATTACTTCTGTGATCTCCTCTCTTCTTGAATCTCTACACTTGTCTTTCTTTACAAGCTTCACTCCTGAATGTGGTTTTGCCCAGTCTTTTCTTCTTTTCCCTACTTCTTACATGGTCCCTGCTTTCCCCCCGCCTCCTTATTTCATCGTATTCTCCACCCGGCCTTTTATGCTCAAAAGAGATTTCTAGTTGCATCTTGTCTGGCATTGACTCTCTCCTTCAAATCTACTAAATAAGTTGGTAGATAATTGCTCTCCAACAATAGAGTTCAGCATGCACTTACGTAGCCTAGATAGAAGGAAATAGTGTCTTGAATAAACTGTATCTCTTTAAGAAGTTAACCTTAACCTGGAGTGGAAAAATACGGCTATGGCACTTCAGCAAATAGGAAAAATATAGCAGGCTTGTCACATTGTAGCTCATAAGATTGTAAATTTCCTATGAATTAGCACTGTTTTTAAAAAGGCTATATGACGATTGACTTTTTCCATGATGGTCTTGGAATTTCATTCTCATGATCCACTGGTAAGGAAGTGGAGTGACCGTGCTGTGATAGAGATATTCCAGTGCCCCCCTCACAGACATCCGCTACCCCAGCACTGAGTTAATCCCCTGGGGGAAAATGGAAGTTAAGAAAGCAGAAGCAAAATTTGCTATGATCTAAGACCACAAGCCTTCATCTGACTGAAGCAAGTCTATTTATGTACATTGTGGAGAAGGTAAAGGAAGTGAAGGGTTTATCTCTTGAACTGGCAAGCAGAAGGCATTGATAAAACTGTTTCAAAACGAGAGGTTCGTTTAGCTATGCGTGCTTTGGGGCACATAGAGCCAGTGGGTCTGCGCAGTGCACCTTTGTCAATTCCCAGATATCTGTGCCAGAAACCTGTGAGAGAATAAATCCCAGAATCTTGATTCCCAGATGATTCAGGAAGGTCGCTTGCATAATTACTGGCCTAGGTCTATATGCACTGGTTATGTCCAGTAGCTGTAATTTTTGCCTGTAATGTAATGTATGGTCTTTGCACTTGGGAGCACTTATATTCTTGGAATCAAAGTTGACCCTACTTATGCCGCTACTTTAAAATAGACATTAAGTGCCAGCCTACATAGTGATCTACAGTCCTGGCTCCACAGCAGTTCTCTAAGAGCTCCCTTCCTTTACATTTTGCCTTTAGTCAGGTTGTTATATTTATGGTGTTTCATGATTTGAACAGATTGTTAAGATTCATTTTGCTTTATGGTAAGTTGGGCAGCAAAATCATCTTAATTTTTACAGCAGAGCCATGTTGACTACTTGACTTCATTTATAAAATCAATTGATATCATATTTTATTGGGACAGACATACAAATGTATAACCAAATGAAAATTTAATTTTTATTTCTGTTTGCTTCATTTGAGTAAAGCCACGTGTTACTTCTGCAATCAGCAAACCGATGAAAAACGTGTCTAAATATAACCATTTCTTGTACCTTTCTGTGTGACATGAATCAGAAATGGTAATAAATCCAACAACTTCTGGAGGAAAGAGGTATTGTTAGTAAAATACAGAAAACAGCTTTTGGACATGAGTGAATGTTAATGTTTTAACTTCAGATGTGCACTTAGTTTCAGTAGTTCTACCACTATTTCCTGTTACGGTTTTGGTAGCACATTTTGTTTTGCTTGTACCACTAGAGACAACTTTCTGTCATGTAATACAATGAACTGAGCTGAAGGCAACAGTATTTCTTACAAACCTGCATTTTAGTGGCTGCCCACTGCAGACCTCCAGCTCACTTGATGCTTGATTACTGTCCTGTCAGTCAGCCTGGCTGCAGTCAGTGCCTTGTGTAGACTGGCAGGTAGACGTGAGCATAGGAAGTTTACTTAGTTCCTTGTAGGTAAATCACAGCAAAAGGAATTAGAGAGAGAGAAATATTAGAAGAGAAAGAGAGATTGTGATGAATTTGTTTGGTGCCTGGAATAAGAAATTGCTAGCAGCATAATGGCATCGTGCACTGACTGCTTTGTACATTTGTGTGTTTAGCCAGTTACAGTAGCAGTAATTTAAGAACTATTGTCTTGCTGTTGTATAAACACTTCAGATGTTTGCTTGGCATTGCCAGTTTTGGAGATGTATAAAATGAAGAACTGTGTAGACATTGTGTTTCACATAAAAGCAAAATATTTGCTATAGATAAAGCTGCCTAGTAAGGAAATTATAAACCACATCCCAGAGAGCATACCATCAAGAAGCTTAGTTTAGAAACATGAATACATGCCAAGTATCATTATGTATATTTGAAGCGATAAAGAAATCCTGGAGGGTACCTTTATCATTCTGCTGCTGTGCTTGGATAAGTTTTAGTGATGTTTGGATTCAAACGGTGGGTTAGAAGTGCTGCTGCCTCCTGAATGCCTAGCGCATGCCATAATAGTTCTGATCTTCATTCACTCTCCTGAGCCTTTGCCACTTGGCACCCAGTCGTGTTGTGGGCCTGCCTGATTCCAGCTATGCAACCAAAAGTTAGAGTGCTGAGAGCTATTTGTCACTTCAGTCATCGTAATATCTTAGATCTGGAGAGAATTAGAATTTGGTTTAGCAGTCATTTTCTCCTAATAGAGGTGTCGTAAAATGACTAGAGTAGAATTAATCTCCTGTTACCCTGTTTTTATTCCAAAGCAGGAGACTGGGTTATCCTGCTCTGCCCTGAGTGCTCATGTATCTTTAGCCTGGTGAGGAATGTTGTAGAAGTGCCTGTGGATAAACAGACAACATAGTTTCCCCAGTGGAAATATGTTTTTAATGCATTATCTATAGTAAAAATAGCAAAGAGGTTTAAATGTCTTGCCTCTGAATTTACAAGGAAAAAACGTTGGACTGACGCCCATCAAAAGAATGGGCTTCCAGTAGATTTCCACACTTTTGTATTCAGCCCTTGTTAAATGCAAGGCGTGGAGATGCAGGAGGAAGGTATAACCACCTGTTAAGGACCTAATGAGCACTCATATGGAATATGACCTAAATACATACCTGCTATTGGAATTAATGTAACAATTTTTTAATTTAAGATCCTTTTGTTAATTAGTACTAATCATGTTGAATTAAATAGCTCCTAACAAATGGAATTTAGAACAAAAACAATTACATAAAAAAAGAAAGGTTGGTATCTTTGATTTTCTTCTGTTATAAACAATCAGCAAATCCTAAAGTTTGGAGAAATGGTAAATATCTTCTGCACAGGAGATGAATTATTAGGGGTTCCATGAAGCTGGCTCTGCCTGTGTAGTCACGGGAGGACAAATTCTCTTGTCTGGCACCCAAAAAGGATTGTTGTAGGTGTACAGTATTTTCAAAACAAGTTTTCGTTGAGTCAAAACAAGTTGCAACAGGAGCACAGAAATACAAAGGCACGGTACATACGTGTGTGTATGCTCCACGCAGAAACGTTTTGTGCTTCAAATAGTGAATAATTGGGTGGCGTTGATAAAGCTCTTTTATAATTCTATTACGGCTGTGCTGTTGAAATAATTTATATAACAAGATTTTGTTGCACAATGTCAGCATAATAATACTAGTCTGGGAGGAATAGGTCAAAGACCTCAAGAAGCCTCAGGCTGTCCTTTACTCTGACCTACGCCCTTCTTAGTTCATGTTTTCACCTAATTTAATTGGAAGAGGGGAGAACATTGCTATTCTAGCCAATTTATTAAGATCTGTCATCTCAGACTGGATTATTTTCTGTCAGGATTCTGTGGGTTGAAGAAACATGAAGATACCTTGCAGCAGCTCCTTTAGGGTGCAAAAGGAAAGAAATATGGGATACAAATGATGCAAATCATAGAATGCTTTGTGTTCATCTAGTTCCAGCCCCCCTGCCGTGGCCAGGGGCACCTTCCATTAGACCATATTGCTCAAAGCCCCATCTAACCTGGCCTTGAACTCTGCCAGGGATGGGGCAGCCACAGCTTCTCTGGACAATATTCCAATGTCTCACCATTCTCATAGTGAAATCCTAGAGCTGCAACTCCTCTAAAAGAAATGGACAGTAGTTGAGATAAATGCTCCAACAGTGACTCTCAGCTGTACCTAATACAGCTGAAAAGGGTGCAATTCAATTCCCACCTCAGTCCTGGTAAATAATAGCATTTGCAGAATAGTCAGGCTCACTGTTAACCTGGTGGACAATTCAAACAACAGAGGATTGCAGAAGAGGAGGGTGTCCTAGCTGTAGACCATGCTCCAGAGTACTTGGAAAGGTTACGTAGAACTAGTCAGAGATCCTGGCAACTACAGGAGTGCTTGCCCAAGTCAGATCTATTAGCTTGAAAAGGCGGAGGAAAAGAGCACCACGTTTTCCTGTATGCCTTGCCTACAGTAGGAGAAAAGGGATGTATTTATCAAATATACTAGCTACAATGATTTTGAGTACAATAAGGTTCTATAATTAGAGCCTAGTATTTTCAGAATTAAACCATACTCCTGGTAGCTACTAAAATATTTTCCAAGAATGAATTAGAATATTGAAATAATGGGTAGTGTTTATGAATAATGTTTGCTCTCAAAGCCAATAGTAGGAAAAAATCCAAGTAAAATAACCTGAGTCTGCCTTCTGCTGAGAAGGAACACAATATATGCACCTGATATGGTGAGAGAAAGTAATGACAGCCCTTGTATCTTTATGAAAGGATGAAGATTTTGGATCAAGGGCTTTCATTTGCCAGTAAGGAATATGCAGGGACAGAATACACTGTGCTGGTAGTAGACATGTTGCTATACAGCTAAGTCTGTACTTGATGTGGACCATCAGGATTACTTCATCCCCTTCCTTAAATCATCTTGTGATGGAAAAGGCTCTTGAAACTCCCACATCTTGAGTTGAAACACATAAAACATGAGTGCAAATAAGGCTAGCATGGATGAATTTGAGATCAGTCTGCTGAAAAACTTGGCACTATTGAACCAAGGATTTTAAGGGGAATCTATTCTGTGAATGACTTAGGAAGATGATTCATCACCCCTTGATGAATGTCCTTGTCCCAGACAGAAAAAGCAGAAATCTCACTGGTATGGCATTTTGCCTGCTTTTTTCCTTGCGGAGTTTGACTGTTCTGCTCTGAGTTTCCAATGTGACAGTTTTAAGAGAAATAGAAACCCCTTGACAACCCTTCTAACTTTATTACACAATGAGCAGTAACTCGAAATCCACAGTATACTTGCTTATAGCACCAGTCAAGCAAAAACAATAGCAGAAACCTGTTCACCACAAATACGTGTGAAGTGGCATTGGATGGGAGATCACAGCTACATAACTTAAGATCTTTGCAGGTTTTCAGTGTAGGAATCTGAAGGCAGAAGTTACTATCAAATGGTCAATGCAGATTTTCTACCAATGACATTTTAAAAACCCAGCATTAAGTTATACTGAAAAAAAAACCCAAAACCAAAACAATTAGCATGAAATTTCACAGAAGCGTGTGGATTCTGAGTCAAGTACGTTTTAAGCACTGCAAACCCACACCCTAGGGTTTAAACATGTATGGGTTTCTGGAGACCTTGGACCATGGTGTTTTATATCACCAGAAAACACGTAAACAACGAGTAATCCAATTCTGCCTTCTTTTAGATATTTACCATTTGCAATAGCAAGACGTTCTTTCCACTGGATAATAAGATGAAGGAAAGATAAGTGCTTTACTCTCAGCAGATGTCCTTGAGCGTAGCACCTGAAATTCAATGTACCATATCAAGTATATAGTAGTTAACTACAGCAAAATGTGTTGTTTTTTGGAGTGCTGAAGTAAAATTTCCATAGAAACCCCTTAACTTGCTGCCTTGAACTTGGCAAATGACCATTTGAGGGAACTGAAACAAATAGGCAAAAAACAATAGATTCTTACAGTAAGACACTCAAGGAAGAGTTTGGATGTGTGTCTGTATGAGTATGAAGATTGGCACCCACTCTAAGCTGAAAAGAAAGCAACTCTTTAAACACTATTTAAGCTAAGATCTGAACCATTGCAAGAGGGATGCAGAGCCATTGTACTCAACACTCATATAAAGGACATCTGTGGACTTTGTATAAACCAGTTTTTCTGTATTTGAAGGAGCATTTTACATGGTTCTTCTGAGCTTGGTGTAAGGTCAGTGTGGCACAGACCCACCATGAAACTGGTAGAGTGAAGCAGGAGAAAGAAGGAACTCCGTGTTTCCCAGAAAGGAGAAAAAGCATTGATTAAAACCTGATTTGTGCCGTATGACACAGGCTAGAGAAACCATAGGTCAAGTTAGCTTTCTGCATCTGTAATCCAAATTACTGAATCTTTTTAGTTACAGTTCTCTAGAGCTGAAAAGTATATTTAGTGGATGTAACAATAATAATTTCAAGGCATCTCAGAGATACTTGAAAGGATCATGTGGCAAGGTGCCCGAAAAAAAATAGGGGTTTATGTGAATTCTTGTGGTGTAGCACAAATCAAAGTTACTGAGGGTGTGTAAATCTGTGTGAGTAGGTTTATGTGACAGGGTATGAGAAATTAATCTTTTTCCAAAGTTCATGTTTACATCTGCTTTTTCTCCGTGCCTATATGTGCAGGATGCTGAAGGATGAGTGTTTCTATTAATTTGAAACCTTTCTAAAAGGGATGGTATTCTATGTGAAAGAGGTTCTTGCCATCCAGTCTGTAGCAAAGTACCATATTTCTCTTGTGTAATTTGTTGTGACATAATATATCCATGTCATGGTCCTATCTGTGTGGAAATATGTACAGTTTGACCTCAGTTCCAGTCGTTTGATAGGTGAAACTTAACCAGTAATTGGTGCTTGTTCTTTTCCTCCTTACTGGTAATCTCTGCAGAGGAAAAAAAAATGTCAGAATTTCCATTTCACAGGAAATCTGAATATTTTAACATATGGTTTTGTCCCAAACTTGAGATGAAAAGTTCTGAAAGAAATTTTGCTTGGAGCACATGGAAAAAAAGTGCTGTTAATGTGACACTGTAATGCATCTGCTAGCAGTAGCACAGTGCTTCCTGGGACAAGAAATTCTAGTGATTTATACTGTCTTTCTTTCTTCCTGGACTGGGTCCTTTGAAGAGACTACATTACCTGTTATGTTTATACTTATATTTAAGTCTCTTGTGATGCACCAGGGCCTTTTTGTGTGTGACTAGATACATTATCTCTGAAATGCTGGACCACACATAAGGAGGTTAATATCAAACTGATTGTTTAGACTTAGTTCTACAAACCAGAACATCTCAGATGAAGCCAGACTGAAGTAGCTCATTCATCTCTTTCTTTTCCTTAAGAAAGTTTAGTAGTGGTTCCACAGAAATGCACACAAATGGGTAAAAATGTAATCTTCCTTTGGAGTTCATGTGATTTTAATAAAGTAATAATTCCAGCAAGTTCTAATGGTGAATGATGTCTTTGCTGCCTGTTTTACTCTTTAATACGTACTCAAAAAAGTCTTGTTATTTTCTACACTAACACTTGCCATTCCCTCCCTGTCTGCAGTGTTCATTAACATTGAAGCAGTTTAACCTTCCTTCTCCTACTTCCCCATCTTTCCTCTTCAGTCTGTTAAATGTGCTGTAGCTGATACAGTCCTATCAAGTGTATTGTGCTTTTGGGTCTTTTGGCAGGTTCCCTTTTGGTTTGGGGTGTGGGGAGTTAATTTATTTTGTGTGTGAGTGTGTGTGTGATGAACCATGATTACCCAAATGTGCTTTCCAAAATGTCTTTAATCTCAGATACCTTGGGTGTGTGGGAGAGGGGCAGAAATAGAGTTATATATCCTGGGTAAACATGTGGTGTTACATCTGCTTCAGTCTGGACAAGACCACAAATGATAAGGGCAAACTTAAGCCTGTACTTTAAAGTAGGAAAGAAAAAAGTAGACATTTACAAATTATGAAAGTCCTAATGGAATTTTTGCAGTGCATGGAGCATGGCCAAGAGGTTCATCTGAACTACCAGGGAAATAACGTCCTCTTCAAAATAGTACATCTGATCAGAACATGGGGAGGTGTTGGATTTAGTTTTGCAGCAAAGGATACAAGCTCTACTGTAGGAATCAGTGAAAAGAAAAGATGCAAATGTAGATAAAGATAGTGTGGGAGGGTGTGTGTGGTATCAGAAGCATTCGTTCTGGGATTTGCCTAAGTCAATGCAATATAGTTCAGTAAGTTTGGTTTTAATACAAAGCACAGAAATGCTGTAAAGGAGGTGTTTCAGAAAAGAAATAAATGTAGAAAAATACTTCTGCTTACGTCCTGTTTAATGATTAAGAATTTTTACAGTTTAGGAAGAGGGAAGTCTTAAGTAACATATATCAAGTCAGTAAGAGCATGTGCATGGAAGAGAGTCTGCAGAGACGCTATCAAAGGGGAAGGAAGAAGCTACTTAAAATAAGCAAGCAGAGGAAATGTAGTTAAATGTTAAGACAGATAATGCAAGTAGAAATAAAAGAATGATAGATCCTGGCATTGACAGTGTGCAAGTGACATTCCTTGAGCTAGCAAAATGACGTAGGGCTGACCAGGACATACAGAGGATACAGGTGTGCTTTAAAAACACAAATACAGAAACATCATTCAACTGTAAAGAGCAGATGACAGGCATGGCGTACCTTCTTAGCTGGTTTATGCATGCATTTGTGCCAGGATGAACAATCACTTTTGCGGGCATGATTATGAGGGCTGCTTTCTGAACTTTGGTTCAATAAATCATAAGCGTAATCTGTAAACACACGGCACGAATCTGTGTATGCTATAAAATGTGTGTGCTGGTTGCCCTTTTCCTTTTCTGCACTCAGCTCCTCGGTGCAGAAATGCTTTTACTTTCCATTGCTCTTTTAACCTTTGGATGGCATCTTGTATGTGTTTACAGCTTCTGTACAAAAGCTGACTGCAACTCTCTGTTAATTAATTTGCCAGGCACAACTTCACAAAGAGAGGGGAGCGTTCTCTTTTGTGATCTTGCAACGTTTTTGGTTGTGAGGAGGTATGGTTGGTGTTCAGTGATTGCCAAGCTTCTACCCAAATTATGAAACATTGGTTCAGAATTCATGGCTGTGAAGATGAGCAGCCTGTGTTTGCTTCAGGAGGTACACCAGCAGAGAGATCAGGAACATGATGAACATAATTGCAGCTATTCTCACTCTAGATTGTTGGGTTTGGTGGGGGGAGAGAGGTTCTTTTGTTAGGGAGAACAGGAGGCAGTTCTCCTTATATATAAATTTATTAAGGCCAGTAATGTGAACGCAAAAGAAAATGTTGGGGGTTTTTTAAAGTGGAGAGAAAGTGAAAATTTGGTGCAGAAAGTAGTAGGCAGAGACCAAAGGCAGAATGATGAAGCAGCTTTTAATATAACTTGCAAATAAAGAGTATCACTGGGACATGTAAAATATGTTTAGTACATGGTTGAGTATTTCAGGGCAATAAACTCGAAGGTACACTTCACGCTCTATTTTGGATACTTAGGATCAGCTCATTTTACTGATTTATGAGTCACTTGATTCTTAATAAAGAAGATAGACTAAGATACAAAATATACAAAGCACATCCTAATTTAGAGAATAATGTTCTATCTTTCAGTCTAAGAAAAGGAATTACAGTTCACCCGAAGTGTTAGTATTTATTCACTAAGTCTTATGTAAACTACTGCCATCGACAGTGACTCTGCAGTGCATCAAGGTTTCTGTAAGGAGACAGATAAACAGCTTATCTCCTGCATGTATTCTGACTTCATGACTTTCCTGCTCCCTTGACTTGTCTGTCTTTGGGCCTTTGGTACCCTATGTGAAGCTTTCCTCAACATGGGGGGAAAAAAAAACCAACTTTTTATCCCAGAACATCAATTGCATTAGAAAGTCCCAGTTACAAAATGTTGCAGACAGTGGCATAGCTACACTTGTGTTTCTCATTTTTACAGCCATTCAAAGGTTTATTTTCCAGTGCATAACACAGTTTAACTCTGGAGCTTTGCATTGGCTAGAATATGGGCAGTCCATCGGATTGTTCTGACAATATGAAGTTGCTGATGTTGCCACTTGGTTAGTGGGGAGGACACTGAAGAAAGAAGTACTGCTGGGTCTAGAAAGCTGAAGTGTACAGATCTACTGCGTAGTAAACACTTGTAAGAGAAACATGACTCATTTATGAGATCTAATACTGGACTGAGCATGGTCCCATTATGCTTCTCTGCTAAAAGCCTATCTACATACACTCACACATTAAGTTCTAAGTTTACCCTTTTAACCATGCATTTTCTTTTTCTTTACTAGGGCCTATTTCAAAACGTTTGTCCCTCAGTTCCAGGAGGCAGCATTTGCTAACGGGAAGCTTTAGGCAGCCTTGAGCATGGAGATGATACTGGACGCATCCTTCAGTCTGCGCACGCAGCCCATAAGAAGAGCGCCTGGAAACGGGTTGGACTGTCTTGATGGGTGCTTTTTTGCCTCTGGAATTGTTTTGGTAGCTTCAGGTTTTGTCAGGTTTCTGAAACAAAAGACCTCACTAACATGCTTAAAACTGCATATTTGATATTAGGACTGGCCCTTTGCCTCTGCCACCGCCATTCCTTTATATATCTACTGGATTAAATTGAAAAGGGCGTGTTTTGATGTGATAACATATTCTTGTGCCAACAATGTCCTATATGTTATGCCTTGTTTCCTTGTCTTCAGATGGTGTAAATTGGATATTTTTCCCCCCACAGAAATACAGTGTAGTTTGTATATTTAGTTGCCATTTCCAGTTTATCCTAAGAAAATACAAAACTGCCGTACGTACCAGGAATGCCTAATGGACTGTACAGTGCCATGTTCTGCCTGGGAGGTTTGTGTCTTGCTGTGGTTGTTACTCTCACAGGTATGGATATGAGTTGCATACTTTGATTCTCAGTGCCTTTCAAGTTGGTCTGATATTAATATGGCAAGGTATTGGAGGGTTTTGGGGTTTTTTTTTAATATTTCAGTTGAAAGCTCATGTTATATGAAATGTTGTGCTTTTATGCTTTGTTTTTATTTCCAGTTGTACAATTTCAGTGGTTATTTTAATGAACTCCCCTTGCCATTATGAAAAAGTCCTACTTCTTTAGTACCAGCGTGCAAGGAGCCAGTTATAAATCACTGTAACAAAATAAAGCTCCTTCATAGACCTGTAATTTTTCCAAGTAAGATAAATACTGCTGAGAAGCAAACTTTCAACAAAGGAATGAATGATGTCTTGGAAAATAACCGATGAAATACTGTAGTGCTACAGGTATTTAGCTTAATGCTTAAGTTCAACATGTCTTCTCAGAAATAATTCTAAGTGTATATAACTGGAAACATTACCTCTCCTAGTTCTGAAATGGGAAATGCAAAATCCCACCTATTCATCCTTTCTTTCATGCTTGTGTCAGGCGCACCGTCTGGGGCTAAAACTGTCACGATGTCACTTCCCAAATTAATTTGTAAATAGACCAGGGTACTTTCCAGTAAGGAATAAAATTAACAGTGCATGGAAAATACACTGTTACTTCTGCTAAAGTATAAGGAACTAAATGAATAGTATGCAGATGATACAGTGGCGCTGGAAAACATTTAATTTGAAATTACTCACTATAGCACTACTATCTGCTTATGTGATGAAATCTCAGCAAATTACTTGATTGGCAATATTCTCCTACCCTTTCTAAAACTTTTTATTTTCCATTAAAATTAGTGCTTTCCAGGCTAACATCCACCTAGGAAATGCAGATGGGGTTTGAGCAGTGAAGCTTAATAATTAAGAATTATGCAAATAATTTGCCTCTAGAAAGTACAGGTATTTTTAGCTAGTTTACAGGCAAAAGTTTAGTTTCTGTTTAATACTGAATTTCTTGGCTGGAAAGCAAGCTGCAAACAAAATCAGAAGCCTTATTGCAAGAGGAGGGGGCAAGTTCTTTCCTGTGGCCCGCTCCCTTGTGACTATCGCTGCAATATCTGAGGGTTGTAAACAGCTCCAAAGGTCTAAGCCTGAATTCCCTCTGTTGGAGGCATTGCTTTAGGCTGGAACCGTAGAATCATAGAATAGTTAGGGTTGGAAAGGCCCTTAAGATCATCCAGTTCCAACCCCTCTGCCATGGGCAAGGACACTTCACACTAAACCATGTCACCCAAGGCTCTGTCCAACCTGGCCTTGAACACTGTCAGGGATGGAGCATTCACAACTTCC
>JANHGB010016822.1:4796-20975 GCA_026283785.1 Coracopsis vasa
AGTATGTCATTCCTGTTGCAAGAGTTAATGCTAAGATATCCTACCAAGCCCACAAGCAATAATACTATACTAAAGTGGAAATTACTCAAAATTAAATTGCTGGTATAACTATGTTTAAAAAAAACCCCAACAAAACAGGCATTGCATGAGGTATAATGCAAAGATTATGAAAATGGGTTTTAATGTAGGCCAGAGCAGGTAATTTTTTTTAATTGCTAACTTCTTAGGTCTCAATAGTTTTATAATTTCCATCATCTACAGAGTTTTAAATTAATTTTGCAGACTGCACATACTAATAACTATATTTTCAAATATTAGGTATATTCATGTGGTCATCATAAGTTTGGTTAGGCTGACAAAAAACAATACGAGAGTGAGAGGAGGAGGAGGTTGTGTCCTATACTCATTCAAATTTGGTTTGTTTGGAAGGGTAACTAAGTCAGTCATAGGTATGTTAGATTCCTTGTGCTCTGAAAGAGCAATGGAACTGCCCTTGAGGGAGCAGCTACAAATGAACCCTCAAAAGACAGCACACGCATGTCCTCAAGGTCTTACTTGTTTAAGACAGTGCCCACAGTCTCTCACTCTTTGGAGTTGGATTTTTTATAGATGTTAGTCATTCGGTCACAGCTTCTGCAACTATATGGTCAAGAGCATTGCTGAGACATGTTGAAGTTAGGCTGGGACTGCTGAGACCACTTGAAAGGGCCAGAATAATATTTGTAGCTAATGAGATGATAGCTGAGTACTAGAGTGGCGCTGCTTCACTATCATCTTCTGAAGTTTTACACTGGATTGATAGATGCTGAAGAAACAGCAATTCCTCCCATAATTCAGGGAAGCCTTGTTACAGGCACTGCTAGGCTCTACGGATAGTGGGCCCTCTGTTTCACATTGAGGGAAACACTATAGTCCATCGTGTATCTTAGGTTTTGAACAGTCATGCAAATTTTGATGTAGTGCTGCTCAGGAGAATATCATCTGCACCTATTATTATCTACAAGGCAGAAAGAAAGATGGGCAAGTGCCAACTGACAGTTGTGGAAGAGTTCCTGCTTGTCTTGAGGAACTGGAGGCAGAATCAGTACTTGTGGGTGAGAGTGTTGGGTATTTCATAGCCTGAAACACTGGCTGTGAGCCTATATGGCCAGTATAATAGTTGGAAGAGGGCCCAGGAAAACAAGATAGGAACAATAAGCGGAGTGATGAACAGAGCAGATGATGTTTTCATCCCAGCCAAGGCAGTGCCCAGAACCACAGAAGAACTGCCCAGAATAAGCAATTCTGTACATGCAGCTAGCTTGCCCTGCTGTGAGGTGATACATTTTTTCATACAAATTCCCCTTGTTTGCTGGGTGCTCTTTAAAGCTGAAGTACAAATATGTATCTTACTTGTCTACTTTCGTAGGATCATGATGTTTCATCCAGTCAGCAAAGTCAGCCCAGTGATCAGTAGTTTTCCAGGGGTCTGTGCCCTTGAAGAAGTCTGGGCAGATAGTTCTGTACGAGACATGGAATCAAGTAAACTTTCACACCCAGGTTGAGAGAATCTGTGGATGTCTAAATGTCTCCTAATGTGTTTTACTCCAGAGTACACATCTACATGGTTACTATCTGAATCATATTTTACTCACTCTGTTCTGGCAATCAGCAGAGCTAAAAGTATATGTCTTTCTATGTAAAAATCAACCAACCAACCAACCAACCAAAACCCACCACCTCTCATCCTTAGACATATTTAAGGCTAAAGTAAAGGGATTAAGCAACCCTCCTGATTCTAGATACACATATATGTCTCTCTGCTAGTAAAAACTAAAGCAGCTTTTTAAAAGGTTTGGTTCTGAAGAGCTTATACAAATTAAACATAGATATCAGCATTTATATTTTAATCAGCTATACTGCCATGCAAGCATAAACACTGACACTTTGTGACTCTCCTTGTGTCTTTGTGCCCAGGTAGCCATTTTTGATGGGTCAGTTTTAGTAGCTTTGGAAACCTCATGAGAACATTTTGTCCCTTTGTGGTTTTATTCACTCAGATTGAAATGGTATGGTTGCCACATGCATGCATATAGGAAACATCAAATGCAGTTCCTGGCTTTGGTCCTGATGATCTATCTGTGCTTTGAAGAGCAAGATAGGAAAAACAGTTACTTACATGTATCCATGACCTGCAATCAAATCAACTATGTATCTAATGTCTGGGAACATCCATCCAAATATGTCATGAATCACAATTACAGCTTTGTCTGTGAAAAAAGATGGTCTACACACATATGCCTTGATGTGCTCAATTTGTACTTCATGTCCAAGGCACCCATATCCAGATCTGTCTCCAGTATGATACAGAAAAGGATCAGCCATTTGAAAACCTAAAAAAGAAAAAAAACAAAAAAGAGAGAGCAATAAGGTAAAAATAATTTATTAACACACTTATTAAGGGAAAAAAAAAAAGCAAATACGATCTGCAAGAAGTAGTTCAGTAACTTCTGTAAATAACATCGACATCCTTGTCAGAAAGGGGAAAAGTAGAAAAATAGCAAAAGCAGTGTTCCTGTGCAGAATGGCTCCTAGTCCACTATGTGGTATTGAGCTGAGAATGACGACAAATACCAAAAGCAAGGTTATAAAATTACAAACAACCTGCACATGTAGGTCCTGACTTTCATGTCACATCTGTTTTGCTCCCATACCACTCTGTCAGCACTAGTGTGAGGCATGTCAGTGTCACTCTTTCCCCACGCATGGGGCCATCATGCGTGTCTTCATAGGGAATCCCATGCTGATTTCTCTGAATTATGTGATGGGTAAGGACCACAGCACTCAACTGCTACTGAAAAGTACAGTGTTTGGTGCTTCTTTCAGTGCTGGTGCCTTCTAGCTAATCTGTGTTTTTGGTAACAGCATCACAGGTTGTTCTGAGAGCCAATGTATGGGGCACAGTTGGTGAAGGACTGCAGTACAGATTTGTAAATTAGATTCTAATGCCTTAGGCCCATACGCCTTTGAAAGGGATTGCATGAAAACAAGTAGACATGTAAATCTCATTCAAAAATATGTCAGAGTATTTAGTTTTGTCCCTTCTCCCAAAATAGCAATTATAGGCAATGAGTCAGTAGCTGTGCTGGAGATATTAAAGCCAAAAGTTGTTCTGACTCTCTGTGTCAGGAGCTTGGAATGGACTCTGCAAAAAGTAGAATGTGATCCTGTAATTAGGAGTAGTGTTATAATGTATCTATGCAAGTCTGCAGGGGCAGTGTTAGTAGTACAATTTCCTAGCCATGTACTGACTTTGAACCTGTCCTTGGAGATGTAGTACACACACTTGCATATGCATAATAACTGTCTCTGCTTCATCATTTCTGCATCAGCCTATTATTTCTGTTTGTGTTGTAACATGCACAATCTGGAAGTGTGTCAAATTCTGGTAAAAACATATACCTTCCTCAGCTCTCCATTGACCACAGCAGCAGAGAGCAAGGTTTCACTGAGTAATTGGAAATTTTGCCTAGGCAGTACAGACAGGTTTAGTGTCAGACACATGGTGCAGGGAGGCTGAAGGAGAACAGAGTCGATGGTGTGGAGACCACTTACTTATCCCTTACACAACACTTTCCAGCTTGCATGATTAACAGACTCAACAGCATGCAAATCTTATATGCATTTAGAGTGCCTTATACACAAGATAATCAGCTCTCTTCCCAGTGCAGAGACACTGTTCTTCCTCCTCCTCTCCCAACCCTGGGGCTGCTGTCACCAGATCTGGCAAGGCAGTACTGAGTTTAAGCAAATATGCTTGATTACAACCATAACCCAGTTCCTGCAGGAACTGGGCCAATGTGGCTTTACTGCTACAATCAAGCTGCTTCAGAAATAGCCGTGAAGTAGGTGACCTCACATCATAAGGTCTGTGCTGATAACTGAGAGCTGGTTACATTTGTTAATTGTTCTCTCACCTTTCTCAACATCTGAATGTCAGGGTTGGTGCTAAGAATCATGAAATAGCTTGAATTCAGGACTAGAACCTCTGTTGTTTTGGCATTATATGACAGTGGAAGTTGTAACATGCATGGGAGAGTATTTCCTAGTTTAAGCCCCACATAACAAGCCTGAAAATGACTGAGAGAGATCTGTGCATGTAAAAGTGCTTCCTACCTCTTTCTCTTAAACTAAGATGAATGAGCTTCTTCAGGTGCAAGAGGCTGCCTGGAGAATTCACAGGCACTCCCAAAGATAGCTAACGCCACTGGCTTCTGAGATGGCAGCCACAGCCTCACTCTGCTAAGGTCATTTGTTCAGAAAGGCACAACCAATGGTGTCCCCTTCAAGGAAGTAGTGTTGAGGAGGAATTAAGCTTTGCAATGGTTGTGAAACAGCCTGCTTCATATCTGTTGGTTCCTTCCCACAAATCATTTCTCTGGCCTATCTTCACTGAGGCCCAGCCAGATGGCTGTCCTCCAGGCATCAGGCTGCGGAGAACATTAGTAAATAGTCAGCCACACCTGAACTGTTTAGAAGTCTTTGATGAGATCCTGTTCAGTCAGAAGCTTTATTTGTTGCCACCCGCTTTGTCCCACGCAACATGGTGTGGCGAAGCAACAAGCCAGGATATTTCCTGCCTATCCTGCCTCACCTCATTCCCTCTTCCCACCAATTTCAGCCATTACACTTTTCCTTTTCCTGCTTTCCCCATGGCACGGCTCCAAGCAGGCAGCATCCCGCTCCTCATCTCTGAGCTTCAGCATCACTGAGGAGATGCAGGGCCTGGAGGGAAGTGAGGAATGGGAACAAAACTGCCTGCTGCTAACAAGGAAAAAAGACTGATATCCATGAGTCTGCTGTCATCCTCCTGCTTATTAAGAGAAGGCCTTCTAGTAGCTTCTCCTTCACACCGGTGGTCCCGCTCTTCCTTAGTTGTCTTGATATCATTCAGCTTTTGTGCAAATAACATAAAAACGGAGGACAGTAATTTACTATTATCACAAGGCAAAGGTGGGCTCCCTTGGGTGGTAGGACAGACTCAGACTACTACATTTTGAGGGAACAGCAAATCACATGGTTAAATCATGCCAAGCCTTAAGTTTTCAATAGCAAAAACCAAATCCCTACCAAGAAGGCAAGGCTAAAAATCTTTAAAAAACAATCAGGTGAAACAGGGGCAAGCAGTCCTAAGGATAATCCCTGCTTCTCAGAAAGTGAGTATGAGCACGTGATCTCAATGCACTGTGATGTTTGGCAGGATGTTGGACTAGTGATGCCAAGATGTGACATCTCTGCCCTTTTCCTGGATCCAGTGATGACATTTTAAACTCCTGCAGTAATTTATTTCAATGATAAATGCTCCAATAGACCAAACAAGAGAAAGAATGGAATTTCATTACCGTAAAGGCAAAAGAAATTATTATGGCCCTTTAATGCGATCTTGCTACTGATGAACATAAAATGGTTATCAGTGTCCTCACCACTATTGCTGTGCCACAGCTTGCATCAAGGGCTCAAATTGAAGTCCAGCCTTTCCTAGATTTGACACCCTTCATCTTCACCTTAACTGCTCCCTAACACTTGTCTTTGTGCATTACCGAAATGAAAGTCTCTCTTTAAAGAAGTTGGTTTTGCTGAATGTTCTGTGCCTTTTCAAAGAGCTATATCTAATTGCCTAGTAGTTTCAGATTTCTCCCTTTTAGCACAGTTAAAAGTAGTTAGCCTTTCTCTGCTGCCAACTCAGTCTTTGTGGACCAGTTCGCCATCACGTACCTGGAGTACAGGATCCTGCTTTAGCCCAGCTTGCTTCTTCTGCTCAGTGAGATACCAGCTAGAGTTCTCTAAACACAAAAAGAAGAAAACCAGTTCTGCTGGCAGTTTTGCTCCTGCTGCTGCCCATCCAGTTTCCAGGTGCTCTTCAACTCTTCTGCAGACTTTGGGATTGGGAGGTGAGGAGGAGAGGCTTAGCACAGGAGTCATCCCAGCCGGAAGGGGTGGGGACAGATCATGCAGAGAGACAGGGTGCACCTCCACATCAGTTGCTTTTATTTATTTATTATTCCAGGAGTTTGGAAAGCAGGATGCACACAAACACTATCATGCACTTTTTTTTTTTCTTTTTTCATCTCTCTAAATATGTGTGATTCCTAACAAAACAGTATAGAGAGGCTGAAACAAGACTGCTGAGTCTTATTGCCAGTACATTTCAGTTTTCTGGGAAAATTTCCCTTCCAGACCTGTACACTACAAAGCAAATGATTTGTGTGTGATGCAGCTATTGAAGATACTGCAGAATCTTAACTCAATGTTTATATAGCTGAGACATTTAGCATCAGTGGTGCATTTGCTGACACATTGTTAAATTCAGAGATACGTTTTCTTGTAGTATATTCATGCACTTTTATTGTCCATCATAAATGTTTTTAGTGGACTTTGTGCTGAATTAAAATGAATCTGTCCAGGCAAACTTGCAGCATGAAAAAGTGATGGAAGTCTCCCTAGCCCAGAGATTAAACATATTGCAGCCACACCCATAAGTATTCCCAACAAGTCCAAAAGTGTTCCAGGTTATTTTTGATTAGACTTGTTTTCAACAAGTTAGAAAGATTTGAGTATGAGCTGGTTGCTGCTGATGGTGGCTCATTGAAATTTTCCATTTCTATTTCCATAATGGCTTTGTATGCAAGGAACATTAGCTTAGCCCTAAGACTGATGTCTACTATGGCTTTAATTTTCTCTGTGTGTGCACGTGGTTTGTGTGTGTGTGCACGTTGGAGGAGGAGGAATGAGAGAGACAAAAGAGCTCAAAGAAAATGGCAATGCCATTTCAAGTCAAAAATCAATAAAGAAATTTTGATTCTAACTGTATATGACAAGTCCCACAGTCACTCTGTACATTCTTAGTGGTACTCTGTGTGGTAGTGACTGCTGTGCAATCTGAAGACTGTGTAAAACAGGTGATGGTTGGATTCAGTTCACCAAACTTCAGACATTTACAATGAGGGTGTCTACATGTCAGCAAAGTGTCTACACTTCCACAGTTGTCATCAAGATCTAGGGTATGATTTATACTCTATAGGTGTCTTCCTTAGAATGAAATGGATAGTCCCCTAGATGCCACCAACTGTGCTGATCTCAGAGTTTAATAGCAGCCTACCCACCCTGTGCAGGTGTAGATTGCTGTGCTGAGTGCATCATCACTCAGACAAGAGGAGTACCACCTCTGTGTGCTACATGCAACTTAAAATTAAGGTTTGTCATGACCACAAAGAGAGGGTGTTTGTCCTGTCATACCTGCCAGTAGATCTGCACATCTAGATTATATAAGAAACTATTAAAAAGATTGCTTGTGTTGCAAGGGAGGGAGTGGGGACACTTCACTGAAAAGATCTGGTTTATACTTTGATATTAATGGCGTCTTCCTTGAGCTTGTCTAACCACATCGGAGTGGGCAGGCTGTATGCAGACCCACAAGACTGAAGTCCAGTTTTCCCAGAACTTGCAGAACAGATTGGGCCAGCAGGAGCAGACATCTGATCCCAAATGCATCTCATGACTGTAAATCCTGTCCTCATGCCCAGCATCTCTAATTTAGGTGGTTAAGGTGAAAGGAGAGCAAAGGACTTGCTCTGCTGTAATGCAAGCCTTTGCCTGCACACTGATTATGTTTGATCTGCAAATCCTAAGTCATTTCTATCTCACATACGTGGAGAGACTCTCATTCCCCTTCAGATATAATCACCTCTGTAATGGATTTAGGATTACGGAGTTCATTGCATCCATGCATTTCCTACAGTCTCAAAAAATTTATACCTCTATTTTTTAAGCCTGCTGTGACTATTTCTACTTTTACAGTTTAAAAAAAGGGGGAAGAAGACAGATGCGGGTTGGAATGAGGACAACAGATTCACTTGATCAAACACACAGTTGTCAAATTTTTCCTTCACCTGAAACACACAGCTGGTTTTTTTTTGGTTTTATGTCTTTCTCCCTGAAAGTTTCACCAGTACTCCTCCAATTGCTCCTGATTTTATAGAAATGGAATTTTATAGAATAGAAATTTTATAGATTGTGGAATAAAACCCCAAATAAATTCTCTATTGGGTTTGTGTGCCAAGGTTTTGGTAGTGGTGGGGCTACAGGTGTGGCTTCTGTGAGAAGCTGCCAGAAGCCTCCCCCAAGTTCTCATGAAGCCAGTGCCAGCTGGCTACAAGACCCACTGCTGGCTGAGGCCGAGCCCATCAGTGATGGTGGCAGCACCTCTAGAGTAACAAAGTTAAGAGGGGAAAAAGTTACTGCACAGGAGGAACTGCAGCTGTAGAGACAGGAGTGAGAATGTGTGAGACAGGCAGCTCTGCAGACACCAAGGTCAGCGCAGAAGGAGGGGAGGAGGTGCTCCAGACACTGGAGCAGAGATTCCCCTGCAGCCCATGGTGCAGACCATGGTGGGGTAGCTGTGCCCCTGCAGCCCATGGAGCAGGGGAAGAGTGTGAGGAGTCCTCATCCTGAGGAGGAAGGAGCAGCAGAGAGACAACAACCCCTATTCCCTGTTTTCCTGTGCCACTAGGAGGGAGGATGTAGAGAAATCAGGAGTAAAGTTGAGCCTGGAAAGAAAGGAGGGGTGAGGGAAGGTGTTTTTGAGATGGGTTTTATTTCTCATTATCCTGCTCTGATTTGATTGGTGATAAATTAAACTGATTTCCCCAAATCAAGTCTGTTTCATCCATAATAGTAATTACTAGATGATCTCTCACTGACCTTATCCCAACCCACGAGCCTTTTGTTATATTTTCTCTTCCCTGTCCAGATGAGGAGGACAGCGATAGACCATCTTTGGTGGGCACCTGGCATCCAGCCAGGGTCAGCTCACCACAATCCTTATGGCTGTTGGCTGTAATTTTAGCTGTATGTTAACATAAAACTCAACATCCTAGGCCATGTGAGCCTGCTCTCTGGAGGCAAAATAGAAGGGTATTCTCTCCCAGACAACTACTGATGGATAAAAACCCCGAAAGACAAATATGTTGCTAGCATCTAGTACACAAGGGAAAGAGTCCAGTGGAGAGACCAATGGGACAGGCTCAAACATGTCACATTTACCATCACCTGGTACAGTATTTGGAGTGCTGCTGGTAGCAACAGACTTCTCAGAAAGTTGAAATCATTACAGATGTTATATTTATGTTGTGAAAAACCTGTTCAAAGCAACTATGATGAGTGATGCTCTGCTTGCAGCCTAGAAGCTGCAGACAAATAAATCAAGAGGGATGGCAAGGCTCCTCTCCCTTCTTGCACAGGTTCTGCTGGCAATAGCAGCCTTGGTAAGGAGTTACCATCACTAAGGGTACTTGAGAGGAACTGGTGGAGAGGCTTTCATGAAGGGTTAGCAGAGAGGCATGGTGAGATGGGGCCAGAACCGCGCAGCTCTGCAGGGCCAGCTGTAGCCCAGTGAGGGCTCTGTAGCTATCTCCTGCTCTGAGAACAAGAGGCATCCTTCTGGACTTTGGGTGGCTACAGGTAGCACAGCAGAGCTAGTCCCTCTCACACATTCAGTGAAAAGAGGGCCTTATCAGTGGGCTTGTAACTTGGAGCTGGGTTTGGGGGTCTTGTTCCAGTATAACATATGTTGTTCTGATTCCCTCCATCTAGTAAAAGGCTGCATACCTAAACTTATCTACCAAGGCATCACTTGGGAGGGAAGAAATATAGTTTAACAAGTCTGATTTCAAGTTTCTGGCTTTGATCTCTAGTCAGTGTCTGAATAAAGACCCTTCAAAATTAGACCAAGTCTTGTTATTGCAAATCAAGGCTCGGCAGGAGGTTAACATATACTTTCACTGCCATTGGTGAAAACTAGTCTCACAGTTTTGTTCTTTACTGTTTACCTAGTGTGGTACTCGGGAATTTGTTGCTGCCTTTGCCTGCAGCATTAAAAAAAGCCTCCAGGAATTCTCTGATTTGGCTAGTAGTGAGCCATGCCCCCACTCTTTCCCATGCCTTCTCATGTGTCTAAGAAGAAAGGCTCCGAAGTCTTTCCTCTGTGGGAGTGACCTTATCTGCTTCATCTGTTGCTGCACTGGCAGGCACCGCCATGTTCCCTGAGCAGAGCACCCGTCATTCCTCACAGGACACCAAGACCCAGGCCAGGGCAATTGCTGCTTTTTTGCTATTAATCTTTGTATCTCTTGCCATGCATTTTTATTTGCTGCTAAAAAATAAAAGACTCAATCTATCATCATCTCTCCCCTTTGGCCATCTCCCCATTGCATCCCTGGCTTTCCACTCTACTCCATTTCTGTGAGTTATCTGAAGCCACTGGTGTCAACTTGTTTCTGGTTGTCCCATTTTTCTTTTGGATAGGCTAGGGTCAGCTCTCAGAACACACAACTCCTTTTCTCCCTAAAATCAGAAGTGTGGTTCTGATCACAGAGACAGAAGATCATCTGCAAAAAATCGTATTCAATAGGCATATTCCTAACTTGCTTGTTGGCATGTACAACTAGTTGAGCCAACAGCTTCTGGGCTTCTCATGCCTGGTTTGGATTAATTTTTACCTAAAATAAATTGTGACTGTTTAGTCTCAAATTTCCTGTTTTTGCTGACAGAGCTTGTGGGATTTCAGGGGGTGTGTTTTGTGAAGTTTATAGAAAAAGGGTGGAGTGTAACTTCAATTATGCCAAAGCAATAACACGAACTGTTTTATTGCAGGTGACATGCAAAGAGGCGTATTAAAATTACCTAACGCTGCCCAGGTGTTTCTAGGTTATTCAGTAGCTCATCACTTTATTAAGAAACATTTTCAATGGAATTTCAGTACAAGGCACATAATTCCAAACAATAATGACTGTTAATAGCAATATATAAGGAAAATAGTACATTTTTGAGCAATGGCTCTGAAACAGGTACCGCAGATCAGAGGCAGCATCACTGTTGCACTGAACAGCATAAATAGAAACATGAGCAAGACAACAGAATTAAGATTACATGGATAATTGCATGGTTTAAGGGCTGATTTCCTTATCTAAAATCATGAACATCTGTTATTTGCATTGTTTAAGAATATGTCTTATTTTTTCTTAGCAAACATCTTGTCTTCTCTACAACTACAAAAAGTTGGACTCCGGAAATGACAAAAGAAGTACTTTTCCTTTCAGTTATCCACCACTCAGACTGTGACGTTCAAGATTAATTCATTCCTCATATTTAGTCATTGAAAGCTGAATTTTGTATGCAGAGTTTTCCCCATAAAATGTGTTGTCTCATACAAAACTCATCTAATGTTCATCTTATGTTTCTGTAACTTTCCGGAAATAATCAGCTAAAAGGTGGTTATTTTGTTTGCTTGTAATTGAGGCTGTGCTTGTTCTGAGATATAAACACACTCTTGGTCTTCAGTACAAATAAGTTGCCTTGGACAAAAAGCTGCACCTTGAGCCAGTAGAATTAACCACACTTTCCAGAAGAGGCAACTTTCATGAGTAGAAATCTGGCTTTTCCTCTGTAAACTCCCAGTGTGCACTTGAACTGTTTGACCAAACCTTCTTCCTATGTTTGCTCGACTTTAAAAGTCCTGTTTTGCAAACGTGTCTATGTGTTAGTAATCTTGGACTGCATCCAGCCAGCTTTGGACTGCATCCTACAAAGCCATACAGACGCCCAAGTGCAACATCAAAGCAGCAAGTTTAAGGAAAGTACATATGAGAGCTTCTAATTATATTACAAGGTAATTACTATACATAAATCAATTCAGAGCAACCAGAGTACTTTATTAAATACATTTGCAGACAGTACCTGTTCCTACCCTTTTTCTAAAATGAAATAATGAACTTTGGCCTAGCAGAAAGAAATTACATGTGAGTGTAATCCTGCAAATGGTGGAGTCTGTGCTGGGAGTGAGTGTACCCACCCTGCAGCCTGTGCCAGTTTGACAAAATCAGTTTCTAAGAGTCCCTCAGCATATGCTGGAGTAAACACGTAACGGAGGATCTCAGAAGAGATAAAGGGAAGAGGCCAGCCCATTGTGCGTCTCCTGCCTAGCGCTGCCCAGGGCAGGCACAGGCAGGCACATGGGCAACGTGCATGACGTGTGGAAGGGAGCATTTTGGACCAGGGAGGCCAACCAAACTGCACTCACTGTCCACCTGGGTCAGAGAGGAGGTCTGACGTGTGGCATCCAACACCATGATGTGGAAGAGGTTGTCTCCCCCTGCTCACCCAGACATCTGGACAGTTACAACTTTGGCAAGGGCTATTTGCACCAAAGCAGCTGTACCAACAAGGACTGAACTCTCAAACTTGCTCTTCCACTGCTTGTTTGTGAACTAGCAAGTTTCAAACTGAAGGTTTCAGCACAAGCTTAAGCAGGAAACTTCAAGGCCTTATCAGATTTGCTCTTGAGGACTGATATTAGCACCTCCAGCCCTGACAATTCACAGCATTCTGCTTCCTTCTGGTCTGAAAAAAATGGACCTCAGTTGCCTGATAGACCCACAATGAGATCTCAGAGAGCTCACAAGTTATGGGCCATGAGGCACAAAGCTTAGGACTACCTTATTCAGTCCATCACAAGTTTCCTTTGTAGGGTGCTTGATTTTCCTTTTTTCTTTTTCCAGGAAGCTATGGAGATGATGGCCTGTCTGTACGTGACACAACAGCTACCATAAGGCAGGCCCCTTCCAGAGCCTTGTCTTGAGCTGCAGCTGAGACCTCAGGCCAAGCTCATCTGTTCATTACAGCCTGTTCTCCTGGTTCAGGAGGTAAAAAACAACCCAAACCAGAAACCCTTCCCCATCAAGCTGGAATCAAATCCCCAGTCACCTGCCTCTCTTCAAAGAGACCAACAGTCTGAACCACAACTTATTAGCTTCCCCAGATGTCCCAGCTTGCATGTAGAATTGCTCAGGGAGCCAAGATCACCACTTCGTTCTACCAAATGAGACCCCAATGGGTTTTCTTTCCTCCTTAGAAGGTGAAAACCTCCTTGTAAGCTCAGATACAAACAACAAAGTTCTCCAGCATGTGGATGATTTTCCAGCTTGTTCTCTGGATAAAGAGGGGGAGGGAAAAAGAAAAATTAGCCATCTTCTCTGCGGAAAGAATTCATAGTGTGTCCCTACCATCACAGACTCTAATGAGAGAGTGATAGATTGATACTGCTGGAGTAGCATTTGTCTGAAAGTCCATGCAAAAAATAAAAATTCGATATAAAGAAGATAGGAATAACACTGTGGGAGGAAGTCTTGGATAGGCTGGTCCTGAAAGAAGGACCAAGGACTTGCTATCCAGGACATATGACCTTAGTGTGGCCTTGAAGTTTTAACATAAGTATGCTGGATCAGAGATCCACATTCAAGCTACTGCTCCACTGTGCTCATTTGTGCAGAGGCTGCCATACCCACGTGACCACTTCGTACCCTCTTGTCTGTCTTCGCTATGAGATCCTGCCAGTGTACACTTAAGCTTTCATGTAAGCAGGAACCAGAAGCCTCTGGCTTCCTCCTCTCATTCCAGTCAGATATCAGTATACTATTAGCTGTTCCAACACTCCCTCTCTGGTTTTAAGCAGAAATTAGTGCTTGATCTCTTCCCCTGAAATTTCTTCAAAATCAGCATGAAAACTACATTTTTAGACAGATAGATAGATATTTTATATACATTTATCCTAAAAAAAAAAAAAATCACAGCCAGCTCATTTCACTTCCTCAGAGTTAAAACCCATGATTTAGCTGAGCACAACCATTTCCGTTGCAATTATACAACAATTGTGGTAAGTTCTTTCCTGTGAGAAAAGGCATAAATGCCAATATTTTTAAATGTAAAACTCCGACAGCTAAACAAATTCTTATAGAAAACTACATGTTATGAGAGTTGAAAGCCAACAGTAAGCATGGCATGACTCAGAAGAACAGCAATGAAACTGCACATTCCTCAGTCAACTTGTGAGTTATGCAAAGAGAAAGTCAGAAATTAAATAACAGGCTTCTGCCTTACTATTTGTAATTAAGGCTCTTCATTACCACATGAGATGCTTTTATAATACAGGTTTATTAAAAGGCCTGGTTTATGTTTTCTGCTTTGATGGGATAAAAAGGTTTTGTGGAGTTTGGGAAACAGCTGGTTTCCCTAAATGCAAACTAGATTCTGCACATTTCACCTGGGTATAGTTCAGTTTCTGATGTGTTTATGTTTGTCTTTCAGGCAGCTGAACTACTGGCAGTCATGTTGCTTACTCCTGAAAATCTCCCAGAGGATCTGCAGGCTTCAAAGTCTGTTAGGAATTCTTCATGTTCGTTGGATAATATATCTTTTTGAGGAACACTTCTTTCTATGATCTCCCAACAGCAGCTGAAAGCCAGCTCCTTGTCACACTTGTAACTTTCTTTTCTCTTGTAGAAAATGTCTCTCAATTTATCTTGCATACAAATTTTACAAACAAGAATACACTGTTTTTTTCTTTTTTTTTGTTGGTTTTTTTGTGGGTTTGTTTGTTTGTTTTCTAGTTGTTTTGTTGTTTGATGTTTTGGTTTTTTGTTTTTTTTTCTTTCTTTCTTTTTAAATGAAAACAAGAAATGAAAAAATGAACATGACTGAGATGCTGAAGAAGCCAAGCTCAAGCCAACTTCAGAAGAGCCAAACCAGTACAGGTCCCAGTCCTACAATTCACACCACTTTTGCAAGACCCTGTTCACTTTATTCCCTAGGCTCCACGAGGGACTTTGATTTGTCCATGGAGCACAATACTAAATACATATGGCAGTTTCCTCAGAACAGGTATTTAGGATGGGCATCCAGGTGAGTAAAAATTTGTATCTTTCAGCTTTCAACTTTCATTAAAATGTCATATTAAATAACTGAAAATTAATAGGCAAAGAATCTTATTGAGAGTCTGTAATTATATATGATACTAAAGTGGGGCATTAGTAAATACCTTTAAGAAATTGACAGAGATCAATATAGCAACTGGAATATAGCAGACAGGGAAAGTGTGATGGAAAAATAGATGGAAAACTATTGAACTGTAACTACATTTTAGTAAATGTTTTTTTGCTCTTCATATTATGAATATGGGTTTTCAAAACCAGAAAGAGCTCTTTAATGTCTTTCTTCTCATGTGTCTTTCAGTGACAATCTAAATTCAACCCTTTTTTGGTCATGATAGCTGATCTGGAATTGATCCTACATCCAAAATGTACCAGCCAATCCAAAGTATAGTGTAGGTCCAAGAACATTTCAGATATAATCATAAAAGATGTATTAACATAAATGCATCAACATATTTAACATAAGCATACATTCCCAAAACAGTTTTCAACTACAGCTGATAAAATCTAAAGCAGAAAACCAGGCACAAAACTCTCTTTGCTGTACAGATTCCAATTAATTTACATTCACAGATTCCCATTGCCCAGACAAACTACATAGCTTAGGGTCCCCTCTCTTTTGACCTACTTAGACTGCAAGATAAAGGCTGCTGGTGAGAACACATCAGTTCACACATGCATGCTGCTCAGCAGAACTGTGCTGACATGCTGCCAGGTTAGATCAAATCCTTTGTGGCCAGGTTCACACAAAAGGCTCCTCACATGAGACCATTCATTGCATCAGTGCTAGAGCACTCCCACACCCCATCCCTGCCCTCTGCCCCCTTCCCGGTGAGGAGCCAAATCTTTTCTCCTTCCTCTTGACTTTGAACTGCTTGATGCTGCCAACAGGACATTTTAGCAAGGTAGCGTTTTGCACAGAATTTCCTTTGATTTGAACCAAAGCTTCACTAAATGTCATTAGGGTGGCAGTGACCCCTACTTGGGCCCTCACCAATAAGGCAAGCTTAGAAACTTACGGCACGTTCCTCCCATATCACCCTGAACAGAGGGACAAGGGGCAGGAGTTGGGACTTTCTGCAGCTGACTGGAGGCAGAAACCATCAGCCACTGGCACATCACCCAGCTGGTCCAACCACCTCCAGCCCCAGCTGAGCACAGGCAATGACTGACCTAGCTCAAGGGGTTCTGGCAGTCATGGGATGTGATCTGGGGGTTATTCTAGTGACGATACAGCAAGGGACGGTGTCCTGAGGCAGGACAGCAGGTCTGCAGCCCCTGGAGACTCACTCATTTGGCTGCGACCAGTGCCAGCGAGGTGCAGGGTAGCTGTGCAGGATGCTGCTTCACATGTTGAAGGCTTCAGACACCTAGAAAT
>JANHGB010016825.1:0-44420 GCA_026283785.1 Coracopsis vasa
CATTTCAGTGTTCTATCAAGACCAAATGGCTTACATTTTGGTGGTTGGAATAATCTAAAAAGCATTCGAAAACTAATAAGCCCTTCTGATTTTTCCCAAATACAAATATGATTTAGTATTTTGTTAGCCATGAAGTCTGCTTCCAATCATCATTATTTTATTATATAACCAAACAATATCTGTGAATTTATTTAGATAGCAAACCCCAAATTTCCAGCATGTCTGAACCTAAGATTTTGTGTTAGGTAACCTCAACAGAACTCTTACTGAAGTCTGAATTTTCATTTTGAGAGTTACCGTTCCTAAAGTTTCCTGGAGGACCTCCTTATTTCTGTTCTGATCTCTGTCCAGTTTCTTAGCACAGTCTCAAAATACGTGACACTCAATACAAACAGCAAGTGTAAATGCCCTGTACTACTGCAATTGCTTTTACATTTGAATAGATGTTGAATTTAGTACCAAAAGGCTGTCATATAGACATATGCAGAACAAAATAAGAAGTAAGCTTCAAGGGATGTGAATCTACATTACTGTTATTTCTTTGCAGAAAGTTAATAATGTCTAAACAGTAGCTACATTATGGTTTTAATATGTGCTAAAGAGCATTTACCATGCATTCATCCATGAGCACCTTCGGTTCAAGCAGCGTATTTGCTTTAAATATTTGACCATTCCATCCTTTGAAGCTAACAGACATTTTCTGGCCACCTGCTTTATTTAATCCCCACATCGGTGTGTTCAGACAATGAACTGTGATGCTGTGGGTTGCTTCTGAGCTCAGTAAATGAAGGAAGTTCATCTGCACTTTTCCAACGCCGAACTCCAGCTAAGTTCCAAGAGAAATGCATCGTTAGACTTACAGCTGGACTATGCCGAATGGCCACAGTAGTGCCAAATGACATGCATATACATGCACAGTGTTTAGGCATGGGAGCATGTTTAAATGTTTATATACTGGGATCAGTGCCAAAAAGCATGATTTGTATTTGTCAGGAGAGCTGTTAGGTTCTATTACAGTGATTACTATAAACAGAAGCTTTCATAGGACATTTTCAAAGCTCAAAAATAAATATTTGCTAATGCTTACAACATTGTTGAAATGCAGCTGGGCAGAAAACACTGTTTTTAAGTAAGCGAAACAAATGATTTTGTGATTTAGATAAAGATATAATCACAATGTTTTAACTGCAGCCACATCATTCTGCTGTTTAGTTGCCTTAGACCACAGGCTTTGGCAATACCTACATTCCATTAAAAATCCAAAATTTCATAAGTATACTTTGATTTTAAACAGAATGCATAGTTACTCATTACTCAATAAGAATTTCTCCAAGACTAGATCATACTCAGGGATTTTCCAAATGTAGGAACGTGTATGGAAACTGTAGGGTATTTCTGATGCTCTTCAATGACTAAGGTTTATATGCAAATCTCCACAAATACAAGATTTGTATTCCCAAGGGTTTTAGGACTACATCTAAAGAGGAGCATGGACTTACGATACAAAGGAGACCAGTTTCTGCCTAATGGCATTTAGAAGTACCTAAGTGTTAAAAAGTAGCCATAATTTTCTTTCTTCCCACTGCAATGACCTCTACAATGCATCTCTACACTTAGTTGCCCTGAGTGATGAGCTACTAATGTAGCTTAGAAGCATGTCAGGCTTACTTTTATGTTTTGTATAGGAAAGTATAAGGCAAGCCAAAATAATAATGTCAACATCGAGGGTGAGTAAATGAAGTAAATGAACAAAGTGAGGGTTATACTAACATCTATTGTCTCCAGAAAATCTGTAACTTCTGTAACAGAATATACAACATGTCCTTCCACAAAGATGCACATCGAAAAAAACCCTGAAGTCTAACATCTTTTCACAAGTAAACAAGCATTCATTTGTTCAGAGTTCCAGCACAGATACAGTCTCTGTGAGAAGCAATGCATACCTTTGTCACAGACAGTGGCGTTAAACATGTCTGACCACCTGCAGTGAAGTTGCAGAAAACTTCAATGGCATCAGAAGGACATCCAATATTTGGGTCTATCCAGTATTTTCCTATTAGTACATATTCCAGATGGAAAACAGAATAAAAATATAATTGTTACTAAACAATCTGTTAAAATATTCATGCTTTTTGGCAAGTATTAGGTATATTATCACCATAGTTTTACTAGGAAATGAAAGAAAAAAACTCATAAAACTCTTTTTACTATTATAACTCTACTAATAACAGATACTGAGCAAAATTATCATAACCATTCAATTGTGATTACATAAACAATGATTTCTGAATACTGTCATAGTTTCAAAAATGTTTTCTTTTTCTACAGCTAAATAGTGAGAGCAAACAGTTCTTCCAGTCTGCTCTTTCTGTATTAAAGCTTAGCCTTTTTTTTTTTCCCTTTGTGCGTGGCTTTACACAGAGAATATATTCAGGAACATAAAATACCAATCTAAGTTCTTTTGCTCTCACAGCACCTTGAAGAGCCTCCCTTTTTCCCATCAGACATTCCTACATAACCCAGTGATCGTAGTAAGAAGTATTTGCCATTGTGCATCCATGGGATTAGGTCCAATAAAAGAAATGGGACACATGCAACTTAGATCAAGATTTAGCTTACCTTAATTTATGGTTAAATATGGGCAAGCCTGTGCTCTACAATTTCTGTGGGGGTGTGTGTAATCCTCTGGAAGTGGAGGACTGTGTCAGTGACCTCTGGAGCCCTAAAGGCCTGAGATTTATTTAGGAGAGGACAGTTCTAATAATGATTAGGCTCATCTACTAAAGTCTTAAAGAACTGATCCATTCTTATATATGTCATAGAACAGTGATTGTCTTGTAACCTCTAACTTCATTTGCCATTTCCTCCTTAGCTTGCTAATGCTAATACTTGATAATAGGGATATGTACAGGTATTTATTATTTTATTAGCCAATCAGAAACTGAATTATGTCACAGTATTGACATTACAGGTTTAAATATTTTTTTTTATTTGAAATATTGATTCAGGATCTTCTGGGATACAACAACCGTCAGTGTATCTGACAGTTGTAGTGTATTGTATACAATTTTCTCATTAGGAATCTAGAATCTGAGCCACACAGAGTTCATTGCAAGATTAGCTATAAATACTTGCAAAATCTTTAATCACTAAATTGGATATAATTTCGAATTTTCTAGACACTTTTATTTACTGATATATATATGTATCTGTCTCTACTACCGATATACTATTAGCTAGCTACATACTTTCATCTTTACAATTCAGAAATTTTATCTTAAATAAAGATAAAATAAAGATAGCTGTGACAGGCACACTGCCACAGAGCATAATAACAAAAATCTACACATTACAGTTTTAATGTAGAAAGTAACATTTGGAAGCAACACATTCCAAACCCTACTTGTGTTCAACCTTTAATGAAAGTGGACACTTACCATCTGACACTTTACGTTCACAGTTAAGCAAATCCCTGCAGATGCGTGCTGGGTTATCCCGAGTGCCAAGAGGGTTCTTGATGCTGTGCAGTAAATTGCTAAGGTAGTGCAGAGTTTTGAATATCTCTGTGGTGTGATCTAGTAAAGTTACTTCAGTATTCTGGTATTTCTGCCAAGGGCCATTAGCAAATGTGTTACCACAAGGAAGTATCACAACAACAATATATGCAGTAAAAGTCAAATGGCCATTGAATAGCCAGAAAGAAGCAAAGTATTTACAATGCATGCAATCAGCCATATAAAACAAGGTAAGAATAATATATTCCAATAAAAAAAATAGTACATGTAATTAAAATTATCAGAGCAGTGAAGTTAGAGACAGGCTAAGATCATGCAAATATATTATTATGACATATTAACAGAAAAATGTGGATATAGGGTAAAAAAAGAATTTGTACATTTGTAAAGTATACTTGGCAGTTTTAGATTTTGAACAGTGAAATCTACTGTTGCTGTTCTTCTGAACTTCAACTGTAACATATAAATCCTAGCATGTTTAGTCATATTCGACAGTAATTACTTGCTATACTCGCTTCATTTTAAATTAAGTTGTAAAGAATCCGTGTTCTGTCCTCAAGAAATAGAATTCTAAATGCATTCCCTGTATGACAGTGTAAATACACTGAAATACATTACCTCCATCTGCAGTGCAGCATTTGACTCAATCAAAGCTTGAACAGCAGCATTGATGTCCACTTGTTTCTGGAAAAAAAACACAACCACCCCCCAAAAAATACCCCACTTCAGAATATAAGAAGACGAACAGGAATACTCTAAAATGCAGGTGGTAAATTCTTCGAGCACTATAGCAACACACAGGATAGCTTCATTATTTTGTCATTTTAGAAAATAATTCATTGTAAACACTTACTTTCAAAACAGGATCCTCCCTTCCAATTCCAAAGAATGCAAGCATGTGTACAGAAAAAGCGTACTTAATTTTTATTAGGACCCCCATGCCCAATTTAATGATCATATTCCTGGAATCTAGAAAAAAGGCACTGCAATAATTGTTACAGACTGATGTCCCAACTTATTCCTCCCAGCCATTTAATTTATATCCTTAAGAAAACCAATCCAGGTAAGTTGAATAGGTGTTAGTCCTTTACAGAGACACACACAAAGAACAATCTCAATCAGTCATCAGCAGCTGGCAGATCAAAGTAGTCTTCATGATGCATGAAGTAATACCAAGACTGACAAACCAGTCTCTGAAGGAGGAGGCCCATGTGGGCTTCATTCTCACACTCTGTATCTATACACCAGACCCAGACAAAAGGTCGGGGTTTCGTTTTTAAAGAATTAAGTCTAGCACAAGCATCTAGTTCTTGCAATTTGTTCTCAGGGGTGGGGCTTAAACCACATCAGATTATATATATCATGACATCTTTAGGACACTTCAGATATTGAGTCTGTCCTAACTGGCACAATCCTTTAACAAACTAAATCCATGTGTGTGTGTGTGTAGGGAGAACATCTGGACCAGAAATGGCACAAAATTTTGTGTTGTTCAAATACAGATCAGGAGAAAAAACTTATAGAGTGTGTAAAGGGTTAACCCATGTCAAAAATATGAGTATGTCCATGAGCATTGCCTGTTGAGGGCTCAACAGTGTGCAGAACAGAACTGACAGTGTAAGATGGAAGGTTCAAAAAATGTATCACTTTAGTGATAGAAGTTGTCAAAAATGTATTTGCATTTCATGTGCAGCGATGGAACAAGCAGTGCATTTGAAGAGGGTCCTGCTATTTTCACTTTCAAAAAAGAAAGTATTGTAGATCAGGGTTGTGCTAGAACTTACTCTGGGTCCTGGTGGTCCAGGTGGTCCCTGGAAGACAGGAGAAGCTAGATATTAGAGGCTTCATATGTTTATAAAATGCAATTACAATGGGAAAAATATAGGCATGGGGTTTTTTTAGGGACTTACAGGTGGCCCTGGCTGACCCTGAGGTCCCTGAGGCCCCTAGAAGAAATGGAGATAAAATGCAACAGTTATAGATTAACATCTCTGCTTTTACATTTATGTATTTTTTAAATCACAACATGCCACAATGCATACAATGAAGATAATGTGATATAGGCTTTGGTAAAGCTGTAGATCACCAGTTAGTACTGATAAAGTACTACACTTTGTTAACATATGAGTATTCCTGTCAGAATTGCTGAGTTGTTTGGTTACTTGTTAATCCAATTACTTTTGGTATTAAGGGAACATTAGAAGTCATACAACGTATTAATATATAACGTGCTATACATTATGCCAGCATAATGGGCATGTTGCCCATACAAGTACTACAAGGGATGAATGATCATAAAGGCATTGTAAAGTTATGGGTAGCTGTAAAAAGCTAACTGATCTGCTTTACTCCATGAGTATTTGCTAGGCATTTATTAGCTCAATTTTTTAGCAGTGTCAGTTTTCAGCTGGAACAGTTTGTGTTCACTGTGTAACTGTGATATTGAAGCTTCTTTCATAGTCAAAAAATTATACCTTTATTTTCCCATCATAAGTAACATCATTTTTATGTGTAGGATGATGCAGTGGGGAGGAGAGGAGGAGAAAGAACAGCCTATTTTCCCTAGCCTATAGTGCCTACAATACACATAGTCTTCAATCTAAGTTTTAGGCTTGCTTCAGAGTTGGACATGGACCGTCCCCAAAATAATAACCCCATCTGAATTATCCTTTCTTTGAGCAGCTGCTCACACTAAGATGGAATGATTATGAGTATTTATTAATATACAGTGATACTTGTGTCACTATTACGTTCTCATCTTTAATCTCTATATACTCAAAGCCTCTAGGAGCTGCTGTAACATAAACTACCATAAGAACAATGAAGAATAGGTGGCAGTGCCTTAATATCAGCAAAAGAGAAGAAGGGATGAAAGGCATAGGCCAGATCTGCATCACGTAGTAGTAAAACCTTTTAACATAACTGAGTTAATTAAAGCAAAACATTCTTTAGCCAGTGCTGCTTGTACCCATTATGCCAGCACAATAAGCTGTTTCAGCAAAAGCCTTCTTACAGCAGTGTGGTCACACTAGTACGAAGTCTCTGCCAAAAGAGAAATAATCTTATCTGACATGGTCACGCTGACAAATATTGCCAAACTGATGTAGTCAAAGAGGTATTAAGTTGTAAATCACTTAATATAGTAATGAGAAGCATTCCTGCTGTGAGATTTCCCAAGATCTGCGCGAGTGTCACTGCATGTTACAACTGCAGAACTCGGGTTGCGCTTCAAGCTGCCACCAACAAGGGCTGCTGGAAATGGCTAAAGAAAGGCCAGAATCAATCTAACATTAATTCATGTATATTTAAAAAAAGGATCTCAAAGCAGATAGGAGTGATTTACTCAAGTCACTGGGGCTCCAAATATATCAGTTCTTAGGGAGAATACCAGGTGCATTTCAAGACAGATTTGTAAGGTAGAGTACATGGTAGGTACTTGGGAATGCATCTGTTAGGGGTTACAGTGACTTCCACAGGTGGACAAAGTAAGTGTGCCTGCACATCACTGGCCCTGGCCATGCCAGAGGGGCTCAGGTGCTGGATTGGGAAGGGTGTCATAAATGGGGGCCATCATGTAACTCCTAGCACCAGATCTACCCCAAACAAGGCTGTGCTTAGGGCCTGCAAATGGCTTTGAGGCCAAGACCCACGCTTTACATATTTTTTGAGAACTAGAGAGAATCAAACCTGAAGTGATTTTTGGGTGTTCAGAGAGATGGTCTTCTGATACTTAACCAAGTCGACCGTATAAGTCCGTATAAGCAATACAGACTGTAAATGTTGTCAGCTTTCAACCGATACATCCTGACCCTATTTATTTATGTTTCATCCACTTACATCTACAGAAGGGACTCTAAGCCATTTTTTAGGTAAATATTTACTGGTATTTTATAAAGCCATTAATGATTAATGCTGGAAAATGGAAATAAAAAAAGTAAGTAATTTTAGCACATTTAGTGTAGAAATCCCTGGGGGTTCTGTGGCAAGTACCTAACTTCCTTTGATCTGAGTTTGATTATTGCCCAGCTTGACATTTTCTTTGAAATCCTGTTACTATTAAATAGACATAAAATATTATGGCTGTTATTCATTATTAAAAAAATGACGAGAAGAGATTGCAGAGAGGACATTCACTATTTTGGGTTAGTCCCACAGCTGTTGCACACCAGTGGGGCTTCACAGAGCTAACCTGTTGTATGCCAGCTGGGAGGGCCGACCTCCAGAGTTAATTGCATCAGCAACTCATGCTGTTAGGTTGCTGCAGGATACACCTTCAGTCTCATGTGGATATATTACTGGACTGTCTGATTATGCATGGTGAAGTATGTTTAGCATAAAATGAATTTGTGAAAAAGAAACTTGAGATATGAATTTGACACTGTCAGGATATGTTTATCTTTGTTCAAGACTTAATTATGCAAATACCAAGTCAAGAGAAGGCACAAAATCTTCAGCAGTTTGTCCCTAAGTAACCACTGCTCTCTGATGAATAGATGTCCTTGTTCTGAGTGCTGAGATTTAGACATGCCAGTGGATTTTTCAGATGACTGAATGCTTCAGTTAATATTCCATGTTCTTGGCATGTGTCACAGTTTTAAGACTCAAAAAGTCTTAGGACAAGAACAGTTCTAATTTATAGTGCTTTTTGTGATAGAACTGAGTATTTTATAAATCAAAATCTGCACTGTTCCAATGAATTGAAGGTATTTTGCAAAAGAGGAAAGTGATTTGTCTTGATTCACAGTTAAGATGGTTAACAGCAACATGAAGTAAGAAACTAGTTTTCCTCTTATTCTGAGATAGCAATTATCTCACTGTCTCCTTGCCCATGGGAAAAAAAGTAAATATTGAATGCAATTTGTTAACTACAGTTAACTACTTTTGGGGATATTACATTTCTTAAATGCATTAAAAACTTCAGAGGGCTGTATCAATTACTTTTAGAAGCCTTTAAAATAAAACTGTTGCAGAGCAGCACTTTTCATGGATCAGGTTAATTGCTAAATGTTTTACTGCAATGCAAAGAGATTACCTTTATAAATCTACTTACTTTACCCTTTGATCACATTAGAAATCAAGTCAGAAAAGTGTAATTCCAGTTCATAACAACAAAAGTGGGGAATAGAACAGTTTGGTTTAGTGTGCTCTTTAATTCTTTAATCACCCAATTTGATTGATTGCTAGTACAGAAGTTCAAAGGCCAACCCTCCCAATCTTTTCCTAATACCGTGGAGCCCTGGTTTTATATGCAGTGATCCATATGCTTAACTTTGAAAACATGAGCAATCCCAAGGACTTCCATATTTTCCATGACTTTTGAAATTTCCTAAGAAACAGAAAGTAGCTTTAGCAAAAATTATTAATATTAAGCTGACCACTTCTGTCATTTTGATGTTATGTCACCATATCTCATAGTGGGTAAAGCCTAATAACATTGTGCAACAGGCTGGTACACAATGCAGTGTAGTAGCTGCCATTAATGATAGTAAATCTAAGATAAAAGATGATTATCCAATCTCCAGCACTGGATGTTTTCAAGATCTGGCTGAATAAAGCCCTGAGCAATGTGATCCGATCTCAGAGCTGATTCTTTTAAACAGAAGGTTGGTTTACAAATGTCTTGAGAT
This sequence comes from Coracopsis vasa, assembly GCA_026283785.1. Taxonomy (NCBI): domain Eukaryota; kingdom Metazoa; phylum Chordata; class Aves; order Psittaciformes; family Psittacidae; genus Coracopsis; species Coracopsis vasa. Next base: position 9,143 of record JANHGB010016825.1, read on the forward strand.
CCCTTACAACCTGGATTATTTTATATATCTATATCATAATTCATTATGTGACATGCCATGAAATAAAAAGAAAATTAAGAAAATAAAACCACACTTTCAGAAATGTCAGAATTCTGAAACAATGTTCTAAAATGTATTGCATGTTTTTCTAAATGTTTCAATCACAGTGATAGGAATATTGAAAAATAATTTGGATTAAAATTTTTCAAGCTCTGTTTCTGCCTCTATGAGTTTTTCTCCAGAAATAGCTCATACAACCTGAATGCAGTTCACCACTGACCTCAAGGAGGTTTCTCAGTGAATAAAAGGGCATTTCTTCCTAGTCATGAACCCTGTATCTCCCCGACAGACTAAAAACTGGAACCTAAACTTGGACTGCCACAGAAAAGTTAAAATCTTTACGATTCTAGGAAGAATGCCAATGTAAACTTTAAAGCTATAAATTTAAGCTTGGAATACACAGTTGGATGAAAATAATTATCTCTCCTTTGTATCTGAAAATAGTTGGAAATAAATCCTTTTCTTGGCTATGTAATATAAACTAATGCCACTGTGTAAGATTTAAAATTAAACATTTTTCTTCTGAACACAGTCTTAGAAGATTAATTCATCTTGATGAATGCAATAACTTTTTTGGGAAATTACTTCTTAAACACCAGTACCAATAATGGAAAGGGGTGTTTCTTGTTCACCATTCTGGATGGTTTATATTATTATTTTTTTAAGTCTCAGCATTTTTAGCTCTATGCTGTTATAGCAATTCTTATGGACAAACAGTAGAAAAAGACAGTTAAGATGGTTAACAGCAGCACAAATTAAGAAACCAGTTTGCCTCTAATGGTCTCCAGAGCATTAAAATCAAAAAGGAAAGTTCCCCAAGACACGTGCAGCAACAAGGTGAATTCCAAGCCTTAACTCTTTAAGCAATTTTGAATATTTCTGATAGATTTTTTTTTCCCAAACTTTTATATGGCAGTTAGGTTAGAACGGTACACAGGTGGCTGCTAAAAGCTAAATATAATAAGAGAAATGAAATGATTTTAAATGAGGTAGGGTGATATGGATGTATGAACATGTGTATGCATGCTGTGCTGTGAGGCACTGGAGCACTGACCACAAATGAGATGAAGGATTTTTCTTCTACATCTGAATTGGGTCAGATTTGGACTATGTGATGCTCTATGATCAGGGGCCATACTGCCTGAGAGTGTACAAGCACTGGGCATATCTACGTAAGTCAACTTGAACAAGAAAAGGTCAGACTTATTACTCATGCTACCAACTTTCTTGGCCAGCGCTCTCCAGCAGCACGACATGACTGTCTGACATTGAGAGCATCCAAGAGTACATTCAGTCTAACACAGACATAGTTTTTACACAGCCAAAAATATGAAAGCACAAAAGTTGTTTCATCTTACCATTTCACCCCTTGTGCCCTTTTCACCTCTCAGTCCCTGTAAGAAAGAGAAGCTGTTAATCCGGTATGCTTTCTAACCGCCTAAGACTGAAATAAGCAGATTAATGTCCATGGGTTATACCGCTCACATGAAAAGTCCAGTCTCATCTGTGGAAGATTTTACAACTCTGGGGCTTTAATTTTGCTGTACTTTTAGAAAACTAAATTACTTGAAAACATCTTGTAATTCCTACATGTGGAAAGCTGTTGTTTTCTTCAGATTGTAAATGTTTTTTCTCAGTAATTTTATCTGTCAGTGTTCTCCCTGTCAATTGGCTATATTCTCTACAATTTGATCCACTGTGATTCATCAGTGCTGCACCATCTTCCGAATAGAGAACAAAACTCAGTTCTCTCCATCACCAAAGAAATCCACTGTTTACATATCTGGCTTTACTACCCTATTAGTTCTCTGCTCACAGTCACATTAGGCACTGGTTTTCTGTCTCCATGGCATTTTTGGCTAGTTTTGCACTTCAACTGTGTTTCTGAACACAGTAACAATCTTATAGTTCTTCTCTGGAGGAATTTTGTGTCTTGATGGCAGCATTTCATAACACAGAGAAGTAATCTTCAGCTGTAATGATTTCTTAATGATAATGCAAACTGTTATGTTCAGTATGAAGTCTATTAAAAGCTTATATAAAGTATAGGCAATTTTGAAGTTTTCCTCTTGAGGGGGATTGAAAAGAATGCAGCAAGACTTAAAGTACTGTCTTTTTCCCAACAAACGGAAAGAAGAGTCTAATTATAGAAAGAACATTTCCCTTCTCCTTTCTTTTTCACTGTAAATATTTCTATTTACTAATTTTATTGTACATTCCTGTTATTTTAATGATTATCAGCCCAATCAACACAAAGAATAAGCTGCATTGAAAGGGAGTGTGGATACTCTCTAGATATGTCTAGATACGTATGCCTCTGTACTTACACATAAGGTCACTGCAATGACATTTCTGTCGTTTTTTGTCATTTTTTGTCTTGTTTGTATTACAGATGCTGCAGTCACATATATTTGCTTACCGGCATGCTATAACATGAAGATGGTCCTGCTAGTTGCTATTTGCAAATAGAAAGATGGGAATGATGCTAGCTGCAAACCAGATGACTAAAAGTAAGGGTAGGGGAATGATGCAAAAGAGAAGGGAAACTTACAGGCCTGCCAGTTGGGCCTGTTACACCTTCTTGACCAACAGGGCCAATATATCCCTGTAAACAAGCAAAGAATTTATTAGTCTGCTATGTTTTCAATATGAAGAAAATCCTCACGACATATCCTGGTTTGAAGTAGCTCTGCACACAGCCCCGGCAAACAGCCAAAAGATCACGGTGATATCCTCTTTCGGAATATTGAGTGTACATTACTATAAAATCAGCAAGGTAATTATTTTAATATTTAATAATAATAGTGGTGCTTGGAAAGCCACACACATTCTTTTATGTGAAAGCTGATGCACTAAAAACAATGGAAACTGAGTACTCTGATTACCAAAGACCACATATTTATTGAGCTACGATCAACTGAATCTTGAGCTGTATTACTGCCCACAAGTAATTGTGTAAGGCTGCCAGTAAGTGCTGCTAAAATGTTACTTTTTTGCTCCATTTCACGCAGAGGAAACTGCTCATTTCCAGTGTTTATTTGTATAGGAATGCTTACAAGAGGAAAAAAAAGTAGCTATTAGAACAGGCCCCTAAAGCTGCTACTCTGCATCTGGTTAACTGAACTACTTCACTTCTTTGATGGCAATGGCAGCAGTGAGAGAAGAACATTTTGAAGTAAGGCCTTCCAGGCTACAACCTTTCGCTTTTTGTCACTCTGTGCTGTAAAAGCTGGATGGACACTCCCCAGTATTACAAAACACTAAAGATGCTTCCACATTTTTGGTGAGCAGCACAGTAGAAAGTAATGAAGAAGGTGTAATAAAGAATGAGCTAATGCAGATTAGTAGCTGTATAGATAAAAAAGAAAATATTTGTTAAAAAAAAGACTACCTATTACTCAATAATGCCTGAGCACCTCTCTTTCTTGTTGCAGGCAAAGTTTGACCCTTTTCTCTTTTGCGGTAGGACAGAGTTATATGATCAGCACTGTTGCCAGTAAGAAGAAGGAGAATTTTCAACCCCAACAGGCAAAGACATGACAGTGATAAGGATACTTGGGTAGAGGAAATTATACTAGGAGAGCCACGCTTTGTCAGCAGGGCTTGTTTTTTTCCTTTAAGATTAAGAGCTCAGCTCTGCTTGTGTACTGTACCCATGTTGCAATCAGAGCAGTGTTGCAGTACAAGCAATGGGCTTCTAGTGCAGTCATAATCTCAAAAAGAAAGGTTTGGTTAGAAGGTTCCAGCCTTGTTAATAAAAATAAAAAAAATAAAATATTATTTCCTAAATTAAAAACGTGTGCCACTTGCAAGCCATCCTGACCATCCCTTTCATGGAGTGAAACACTTACAACTTGGCCTGTTGGACCTTTCGGGCCCAGAATTCCAACTAAGCCAATGTCCCCTGCAGGACCCTGAAAATGCAAAGGAACAGTTTAATCAAACATGGACATTGGCTATCCACTTGTTTCAATCTCTTGTAATCAGTGAAAGGAAGATAATTTCTAAGAACAGTATCAGCGAAAATACCAAAGCATATTGACCCTAAATGTTTGTCCTTAGGCACAGGGTACACAGTTCTGCCTACAATGTTCCAACAGTTCAAATAGATTTTGAACAAATTATTGTTAAAGCTGATTAATTTGATGCTTTCCTAATGCTCTCAATTCTGTAAATGGCTTAAGATCTAACAGAAAAGAATAAGCACATACTTTTGGACCTGGGAATCCTTGAAACCCCATTAAACCTCGATCTCCATCTTCTCCCTGTAATAGGAGCAGGTATCCTTACTATTATTTCAAGTTGGTAACTCTTAGACTACCTGTTTTGCATCAGCAGCTGCGATTACTTACAGCTGGTCCTTTCAGTCCAGCATCTCCTGCTTGTCCTTGATCACCTCGTGATCCTGGAAAGCCTCTTTTGCCTCTCTTTCCTGGATGACCCAGAAGTCCTTTCTCACCCTGTTAACAGGAAGATAACATATCCTTTATTACAATTATGACAGTTATAAATGTTAAAGATAAGACTCCTGGCAGAAGTGTGGATCATGGTTTATCTTTAAGAAATAGACCTACTCCATTAATTTGATTTCCATCAGGAATGTTTTCAATAATTATACATTCACTAAAATGTAAATGTGATTTGTCTGTTCCTTGACTTGGAAACATAGAAAACTCATACATGTCAGATCATTTCCAGTATGGTGTCTCCCTGTGTAAGCACTCAAATTCACAAAACAAAATACAGAACAGGCAGGTTAGAATTAAATTTAGAAAGTAAACCTCCGAGCAAGGCACAGTGTAGTTGTGGAACTCCTTCCTGTGAAAGTTTATGTCAATTCAAATGGAAACTAGAGAAGCTCATGCAAGAAGAATCCTCTGAAGACTATCAAATACATAGAAACCGTGCCTAGCTCGGAAGGTTACTGAGCTGCAATTAAGGCTGTGAATATACACTTTTCATTCTTGCTTTGTGCCTATGCTCTTTCCTAGGCATTACCTTTATGCTCTAACAAACACAGACTTTTGGCCTGACTCAGTATGTCTAATCTTAACACTTATTTTGCACTATGTAATAACAGTTTTCCCTCATCTCATCTACTCCCTGTCTTTTTCAGATTGCAAGCATTTCTGAGCAGGAACTACCTCCTATGGCTCATTGTCTAGACAAAGGAGTAAAACCCAGACTGGGATCACCGGCAATAAACACTGCAAATAGGCAATACACAGTTTATACTAAAATATTTTCATGAAAAGATGACAAAGACAGTATTTCCCTCCCCCTGTTTTCAAGTGAATGAAGATTTTAAGAAACTGCTTACCAAGAAAATCTCAAAGAGCACTGCAAATTATGATTTTAGATGAAAAAGCCTATTCTAAATGGAGAAAATGACCTTTAATGTTGCATTCTTTGCTTTACCACTGAAATAAGCCTAATTAATATGAGGATAGACCGATGTCAGGTACCTGGAATTCCCTGGAAAATGGAGCACTCTCAGATGTCTTTCTTTTTGACAGGGCTAAACAAGATCAGTTTAAGTCCTGTGTAAATGGATGTCCCAGACACACTTATTAGGCTTGAAATTACAGTACTTTTCTGCTAATACATGTTCAAATCATCCAAACTGTTCTAGTATTACAGAAGTTTAAAAAGAAAAGTCAGGAAACATCTGGCCCTAAAGCTTTGAGTGAATACACACGAAATGTTTTGAATGGCATCTAGAGATGGGAATAGCATCCAGATGGATGGGACCTCTGTTCTCCAATTACAGTTCATAGAAGTGAGGTCAGCACAATTTGCAGTCTAATCCTTCAAACAAGTTTTAATGTCAGTTATTTATATGATTAATAGTAGCATGGTGGCTCCACAATCACTGGATGTACTACGAAGACTAAACAATATTAGCAATACTGTACTTAAACAAAAAGATCCCATGTGTGTACCTTTAGTCCAGGTGCTCCCATGGGCCCTGGTATGCCTGGAATTCCCTTGGGACCTCTAGCTCCAGGATAACCTGCCAGACCTGGCAAGCCTGAGCTTCCTTTATTACCCTTAACAAATTGAAAAGAATTGATTACAAGCAGAATAGCCAGATATGTTTATCATTGCATGTTAAAACAGGCATATAACATAAAAATCAAAGCCAGTTAATACTTTCTGTATATATGGATACACATTTACTGTACATCAAAATATATGGAAAGACAATGATCAGCAGTAACATCCTGATTTCTACTAATATTCCAAAAGCATAACCCCATCATACTTTGCAACAAAGCTACATGTTCTTTAACTGTGGCATGGACTGAAATTTTTGAAGAGTCAAGTTATTATAGTTCAACAAATCACTGACTGTCAGCAAAGCAGACGCCACAGCCCACGGCAATTGTTCAGATCAGTCTCATCTTAAACCTTGTTCTGCCTTACTGTAAGTATAGCCTGATGTCAATTCAGTGGGAGCACCTACCTAGGCCTTGAAAGACTGCTGAGAACATTCAAGAGAATGAGTTACCTCTTTGGGCTTATGCAAAGCACCCTCCTCAAGAGGAAGAGTTGCCCAGTTGGATCACCAGTTTAAGTACCAGTGATCTAGAAAGAGTAAGACATCTTCTGCCCACAGTAGTTGTGTATTCAAGTATATATGGAAGCACTCACATGCATACTAGTGACTGCTTTCACCTCCCACAGGGAATCATATAGAACAGTTTATGTGAGACCTGATTTTTCTCCCAGACCTGAACATTTGCATGTTGAGATTAACAGCCATTAGCACTGATTCCTATTTAATTATTTTCTAATTTATTCTCTTTATTTTCTATTCTAATCCTTTTCTATTTAATTCTGATTAACACTGATTCCTATTTAATTCTTTTCTAACTCTCTGTGGAAATATGCAGGAAGACAACACTAATCTCAGCTACAGAAGATGACTCAAGATGGTTCTTTTTCAAGTACTGTGTGAGGTCTGAGGATTCTGAACTTACAATAAGGAGCTCCTTCTGATGAAAACAAGATGCTGAATTCATTCATTACAGGTGGGCTGAGATTTATAGCACTCATTTTTTTGCAAGAAGGAACTCCACATCAAGAAACAAGATGAGATTACCTTCCCACAGAAATGTTCAAACGTTTGTAAATATCAGACCTACAGATAATATTAGTATGGCTGTGTGCACTTTGGACGGATTCATACAAAATAACTTGACCACATTAAGAAAGATCAAAACATTTGTCACAAAAATGCATGAGAACATCAGACTATAAACAAAAGAGACTATTTTTAATGAAAAAACATGTTTATTGAGTACATGGAGTTAAGCCAATTTTGACATGTTAAGAAAACCAAAATTGCTACCATCCAAATGAATGTTTCTGTGATGTCATTTAGTAGAAACATATACATACATAGATATATCTTCTTTCTTATTTCACATGACATTCAGTTAAGCATTCATAGAAATAAAAGTTATATGAAACAGGATTTTTATATTAAATGCAATTTTCAGGGCTTTGAAAATGGTAGTGTGCCTTACAGACTGATGGACTGATAAACTTACATAGCAAAAGTTCCATTCTTTTTACTCCTTGTGGCAAAAATCAGTTACAAGCCTCTCTTTATTACGAATTATAATGCTAATACATATTGTTAATATGGAGTAGTGGAGTCTTTTTTTAATATGAAAGATGACATTTTGAGTGGAAAGGAAAAAATGTAAGAATTCTTTGGGGTGATACTCCTAAATCCAATTCCAAAGAATTTCAATTACTTGGAAGAGGTTCTGTAGGACTTTATCTGAAACTGGAGAGGCTTGAACAGGGTACATCTGCCCCCTACGGGTAACTTGTTTCATTTTCTCTTTGTTCAACCAGGTAGGAAATTCATACTTGTGCCTCATTTGGCACCTTGATTAATTCCTAACACCAAATCTAACTTGGCATCTTTTTAGAACAATGAATGGTCCATCTAACTAGAACTACTGGGAATCAATTTGATCAGACTTTCAACAATAACTAAAGGAATTTTCTCCCTCCTCTGTAGAGCAAATAAGCAAAGAGCTGTGTCACCGCTCCCAGAAGTAGCAGGTCACCATCCATGGTCCACAGCAAAGAACAGACAGACAAAAAACCTGCTTCCAAGAATGCTTCCAGATACCTCAGGTACCTGATACTCTTTTTCATTGGTTTTGCGCAAAGCTTCAGAATCACTTCGGTTGGGAGACACAGGTTAGAAATTCAAAGACAGTAAGGAAAATGTGGGATTCTCTCCGAGCCTGAGAGGAGACTGTCTCAGCTGGGACCTACAGCTCTTTTTCAGGAACAAAACTGTGAAGCTTCTCTGATTAAGAAAACACTTTCATTTAGCTCCAGTTACTACTAACAAATGCTAATGAAATAGTTGTTCTCCCAGCACACATCTCTTATGCTAATTTTATATCCTACCCAGAGTACAGGAGCAAAAAAGAAAGAAAACAAAATAATCAGTCTCATTTTCAAGATACTCAGGGAACTGAGAATTGTTCCTTCTGCTTAAATACAGTAACCTTAGAAAATTTGTAAAGTAAAATGACATAAAGAGAGGTAATGTGGAAAGCAACTTACCTTAGGGCCAGGTATCCCTGACAGCCCAGGCTTGCCTGGGTTCCCAGGAACACCTTCTGGTCCAGGGTACCCGACTGTTCCTTTCTTCCCTGCTGGTCCTAGTTTTCCCTTAAAACAGATTCAAATCAAATATAGCACTGTTGGCACTCCTCATCTTCACCATCACAGAACTAGATTTTAGTCACAGTATTTCCTAAACCCTACATAATATCAGATCCAGTGACATGAATGAATAGTTGCAGAAGGAGCTCCGAGTTAGGATGTTTGGTTTAAAATGCTATTGGCTTCACTTTACACTTGGTGTGTTGTGGGATCTGAGCAACTTCAGCTGAAACTATGCGGCTGACCTCTCTGTGCGCCAGGCCTGGAAGATGGCTGGGAGTGTTGATTCTTAAACTGAAGCAAGGAAACCTGATAAAGTAATCTATTTGTCCCTGTAAAAAAACTAACCACATACCTTTTCAGCTTTTATTTTACTAGATACTCTGTCCTGTACATTTGGAAATCGACACTATTCAAATTTGAACATATTAAAAAGGACACATACAAACTCCTAACAAGGTAAGATTGTGCTAACTGTTGCCATACTTGCACGAAAAAGCCTCATGTCACATCCATCAGAGGACAATGATTTTTTTCTTTGGGATTATTTCCCTTTAGACTGATATACACTATCTTGAGGGGCTTGGAGTTCTGCAATTATCTCTGCATGAATGAGTTTCTCAGCAATTTCAAGTATGCTAACTACGACACATCTTGTTTGAAAAGGTATCGTTAACAACTGCCATACAGAATACAAGAAGCATACCATCTTAATCTTATTTCTAACTTCTGGTTGCTCAATCATCTTGCACTTGGGATGTGCTTGGAAACTTCTTCAACTTCTAGTTTTAACTGTCTTCTCCTGCTCACTTCTCTGTATGTCTTGCCTTTCCCTCTTTTCCTTTGTCTGCTGAATGATACACTCCCCAGACCCACAGAGGAAAGAACTGAGTATTTACAAAGGACGGTTTTGTCCTCGCTTTAAAAAGGCTCTTCTTGCTCTCTGCCCAGCAGGTACAAGCTCTGTAAAGCAGCTGTGTTTCTCTGGTTACTGACAATGTTTTTATGTGAGGTAGTAGAAGTTATTTACAATACGTGCTTGTGTTGTACTATTTATTAGGGGACCAAAATAGCCTTGATGCATTTTGTTCTTGGTTATGTTTACAGAACACCTACTGCTTCCTGCTCTTTCTTCTCCCTGAGGGAGAATGGGATGCAAGTCAGCTTCTCTGCAGTAACTCAAGAAAGAACATGAAAAATTTCATCCCAAGGCAAGCAAGAGAAAGGAGTAAACCTCAAGGGATTTGCCAGCCGTATCTATCACAGACATATGGATCCAGGCTTCTGTAGGCTACAGCTGTTCAAAGAACTGATGGGAGCCAGGATTGAACAGTAGTACAGCTCTGTGCGATATATTGGGATAACTTCCACATGGACTACAGGCCATGGGCAAAAATGACCTAATTAAGTAACTTTACAAGTGGGGAGGATCTTGTTATATTAGCTGCTCTTTGCTTCTATGTGCCATGTAATCAAATATAATTCAATGTAATTTAGCACAATGTAATTTAGTAATTTCAAAAACGATTCTGTATTTTCACAAGGGCTCCTTTACATTTCCTGAATACTAAGAAGGCTCTTCAGAGTGAGCGTAAGACCTTCTGGTAGCACTGACATGACTCAATTTTGGTTTTATTAGCTATTATTTTCTTTGTTTTATAACCTGAAGATAAAATCTGTTACTTACAGGAATTCCAGGTTTGCCTGCTTGACCCGTTGCTCCTTTCTTCCCTGTGGGTCCCTAAAAGTTACAAATACTTGTGAGCTGACAAATGTCAACAGAGTTGCACTATGAAACTTCTCAGACAAAATATCTCATTTAAGTTGCAATGGCAACTGGTATTGTAAGAACACTTCTCAAAAGCCAATGAAAATGACCCTATGAGAGAATAAAAATGCTTTTGGCAATTTTCAGCACACCATCAAGATGAACTACTATTTCTAAAGGAAAAGATTTAGTCTTGCTCTGTCAAGGAAACCCAAAACACCGAGTTTTAGCCTTATATAACAGTTTTCCAAGGATAGTCAGCAAACAGCAAAAACATAAAAAATCCAATTAAGTACAGTTTTGCTTTACTTTTTTCTACTTACTTCTGAACCTCTTTCTCCTTTTGGTCCTTGCTCTCCCAATTCACCTGGCTCTCCCTTTAGAAAGAACATATATTAAATAAATAAGAAGAATCATGTGAATAGAGCTAAAACCACATTTGCAACAGCCAGTAGAGAAATCTCACTTGTTTGAAACACTTACTGGAGGCCCCTGTTGTCCAATAGGTCCTCTAAGCCCCGGAAGACCTACAGGACCCTGGGAAGCAGAAAAAATAGCATATTGCAATACAAGAAACTCAGGACGTCACAATCAGTGAGCTACAGATTTCCTTGTAAAGGCCATCTTGAGAGGTTCTGGGTGGCCTGAGCTTCCTAACATGACCTAGATAAAGTATGCTCAGCTCTCCTGAGATCAGACCTTAGGAACTACATATTGTTTAAACATTTCTGCACTTCTGAAAGCACAGATTGTATCCAGTTCATTGATTTATTACTATGTCTATCTCTATTATCTGTGTAACTTAAACAGGATGTTCCATGTCAACGGCTGTCTCTTTTGTACGTCAGCAAACAAATTGAATTAGTGATGATTGTGATTAGTTACAATCCAATTTGTCTATGCTAAAAAACTGAATATGCTTGATGAAAAATTATTAGGCTTAGATTTACAAAGAAATAATGCTTAAATTTCAGAGAAAAATGTTAATTCATTCAGTATTACAGAATCACAGAAGTGTTTAGGTAGAAAAGGCCAGGCAGAAAAGGTCGTGCAGGAACGTGTCTGGTTAGGTTTTGAGCATTTCCAAAGATGGAGACTCCGTAACCTCTCTGGGCAGCCTGCTCTGGTGCTCAGTCATCCTGACAGTGAAAAGTGTTTTCTTGTGTTCAAAAGGAGTTTCATGTGTTTCAGTGTCGAGCCTTTTGCCTCGACTTGCCCTGAAACTGGACACTACTGAGACAAGTCTGGCTCTTTCATTTTCATTCCCTCCCATCAGGTATTTCTACACATTAAAATCACCCAAGCCTTCTCTTCTCCAGGTCATAAGTCCCAGCTTCTTCCCAGCAACTTCTCCTCATCAGAAAGATGCTCTAATGTGTTCAAAGAGCTCATCAGTGCAGTGAAGCACGATTTCCACACACTTGTGAGATAAGATGATACTTCTGCTACATTACACTACATGTGTGCATAGCATGCCATGTTCAAATAAAAAGAATAAAGCAGGAGGCATTAGTATTACCTTGTAACCCTCATCACCAGGTTCTCCTCTATCTCCACGTTCACCACTAGGACCCTTGAAAGAAAATCAAAGAGAAAAATGTAACAGCTGAACTGGAATAACACTCCAACGAAATACAAAAAGAACGATGAGATTTCTCTCAAAACAGACTAACCAACAAGACAGAACTGAGGATTACAAATACTAAAGTTGGCTTCTCCTAAGGAATAAACATTCTTTCTTTCTAAACAAAATGCACTGCAGTCAGACAGTAGCCACTGTCTGAAGTATTTTATAACTGAAGACTGGAATCTTGAAAATAGATCTTACATGAGCTTAAATGAAACAGGAGTATTAACCTCAGTAGGACTTCTCCAGGTTTGTACCCATATATATGATATCTGAATTAAAAATCTTCATAAATAAATGAAGAAACTTTGTTTTCAAGACATGTAAGGAAAAATCTTCTATGGATTCTGTAAGATAACTCATGAAAACTTGGGTTCTTTTGAGAAATTACTTGCTTCTGACATACTCAGAATGTGCTCTAATTTTGAAGTCTGTCCTAATAAAAGGGTAATTTAAATTCCTTGCCATGCTTCACACATATAAGAACTGCACAGGAGCAGCAGGAACAGAATGATTTTTCTGAGTCAGTGGTGCTTCCTGCTGTATTCAGACACCTCACTAGCCCTACTTTAGGGAAAGGCTCTTACTCCAGTCTCACAAGAAATGGGACTTTTCCCCAGAATTTTAACTGTCATTGAAGCAAATCTCAGCCACAGGAAATGTAATGGAATAGGAAATCATGCCCACAGGAAGCAAGAATGGCCAAGACTTTCCAGAAGACATCCAGCCAATCATTAGTTGAAGTAATAAGGGACTGGTTTCCCACCTGTCTTCAGTAAAAGCATATCATGAAAAATTGGCCAGGCGTCACTAACTGCAGTGTATCTTTTACAGTTCATAAATTAATAGACTAGCCACTTCTAGGGCATATTCATCAATAGATGCTATTATGCAATTGTCTGGATACTCTCCAAGGTTTCAGCAGCCTCACGTCATGTTTCCTAAAGGTAATCCATAAGGTGGAAAGGCCCTGCTTGCAATATTTGAGCAGTCATCATTACAGGGCTAGTTCAGCTGCAGCAGAATTGGCTAGAGTCTCTTCTCTAATGCGTTACCATAAGTAAATTAAGAACCTAGTCCAGACTCTGTCTTCAGTTACATCAGGGTCTTAGAAGTCCTGCCTTTTGAGAAGGTGGGGTATAAATATTAAGGTTAATCTGAAGAGAAGTTGGCTGTACAAGTATTGCTTCTGGCACGATCAAAGCCTGAACATGAAACACTTTTAATACGATTTTGAGATGGGCTTTTTTTTATGCATGTTCATAATTGCTGCAGAGAGATAGCCTACATAGGAATTCAGTAAAAAAAAAAAGGCTACAAAATGCAGTTCTCTCTAAACCAGCTAAATTAGCTTTGTAGTGATAATGAAATAAATCAAAACACAGTTCTGGTTAGTAAAGCAATTAGGTATAATTCAGGATAAACAGAAATGGAAAAATTCTGTTCCAAAATGTGCTGGTCTAAACACAGCCTAATGGCATTAGTGTAATTAAACACAGGGCACATGCGCTTACGCAGGAAAGAGCACATGACTGCATTTTTCAGAGAGGGATTACTGATTAAAGGACCATCATTCTGCATTTTTGTACAAGGGAGTACTGAGTCCCGAAACATCAATACAAAGTTTCAGGAAGAACCTGCACTGCCTCTTGTCTTGAGAGGCACTGAGATAATTTTCTTGAGAAAGAAAGACCTACTGGTTCACCTATGGGCCCAGGCGGTCCAAGGACTGTGTTGTCTTCACCTGGGTAACCCTAAAACAAAGATACGCATTAAAACACATTGACTCGGAAATCCAACCTCATCTACCATGCACACATGCTCAAATGCTTATAAACACACAGAGAGCATACTTTATAGATGCGAAAAGTAAATGTGATGATTATGGTTTTAATATAGTGGAAATGATAACTCCATTTTAACATGCACGTAAACTTCCCAAAAACATTGAGGATTAAAAAAGCTAAGTATTTGCCCTATTCTCAAAGGCAGTTATAAAAAGTAAGTATTTGAACGATGTCCATGCAATCATTTCTTTATTTAATAGAAGAAAGGATAAACAGGATATTTGACAGGAGGAAAAAAAGAAAATTTCTTCCACTGTTTTGAGAAATATGCTTCATAAAAACAAGTGTAGAGAAGACTCCAACACTCAGCCCGAACTCTATTAAACTTTAAATATGAAACAACTGTCATCCAAACTAATAGACAAAAAGTTATCTATTCCAGATGATATTTACCAATATTTAATGCGAAGAGACTCATGTTTTAAATATGATTAAGGGTTTCCAAAGTGCATCAACGTGCTTTTTCAGAAGTGACCAAGCAAGCTAGACACCTAGCTCCCAACAATTCAGTTCTCAGTTGTATCAGAATCTATTTGTAACATAAGCCATTCATTGCTTATTCGTAGTATTCATTGCAAAACTGGTCCTAATACAAGAATGTATTTCCTGTCAAGTGCAACTCCAAACTAATCTTCATGAAGGGAATCCCTGTACCTGCATGAGGCCACACAAACTTCAGTCAGCATACAAATTTGTATGCAGAATTTGAGGCTTAAAAGAACAGTGAATTTCACACTAAAATAGCAGCACTGAGGCGACATTCTGCCCCTAACATTTTATATTAAGCACAGACCTTTGTCCATCTTAGTCTGACTTCCAGCAATCTGTGGGTGTACTCACAGGCTTAAAGCTACAAAAATACTTGGCTGGTTTCACAGTGATTTCTGTCTGCAGTACTCACTAAGGGCAGTGGTGCTATCTGATACAACAGAATGTGTTTCTTACAATGGGTAACTTCTGTTTTAGAACCTGAAACATCTCAACTGCTTAATTTGGAACTCTTCCTCTGAATGATCCGTTTCCCTAGTTTTACATTTTGTTCTCATATTCTTTCATAATACTAATAAATATTGCAAATGGTGGTTTTCTTGCTGCATGCTGTGGAAAACAGTGAGCATGCAGGAACATCTTCTCCCTTTAAAATTACTCAAAGTGTAAGACAGTATAATCCATCTTTATACCTTTTCTCCTTTAGGTCCTGGGGGCCCTGGAGGCCCTGGAGCACCTTGGTGACCCTAAAGAAGCAAACAAAACAAACATTAATTCCAAAACAAACAATTTAAGAAATAATTCTCGATTTTTCTTTTAGCTGCCTGTTACTATTATTTTTTTTTTGCTGCTTGCTAATGATGCTAAATAGTGATGTGGCACAAAATTAATGGGCCCAGACAGAAAATGCATTGTGTGCAGGAAAAGCTCTGTGCACAGTGGGAAACCAAAGGTTCTGGCAGGGTTTGATGCAGGTGAGGGGAGCCAGGCTGGTTCTTGCTTCAGGGCTAAGGCCACTGATGGGATTTTCTGTTTGGTCTTTAAGAGCAGGATTCAACCCATCTATGATGATGAATGTAATTATTTTTCAGTGAAAGCTATGGTATCTTTATGTCCTTCAACTAACCTCATTCGGTTTCTGTTACTGAAACGGAAACTGCCTGGCCAGATAGTAAGCAGAGGTGGTGGTGGTTGCTGAACAATCTTTATAATGAATAGCTGTAGTAGACTTATAGGAACTTTATTCACAAGGGGTGAGATACACAGGACAAACAAGAATTTCAAATCTGTGGTGAAAACAACTGCTAGTGAACTGACAAAACCCGGTCAACATCGCTTAAGACTAATGTTTCTGAATGGGCAGTGCCATGTCATATAAACATATGTGAGATCTGACACTCCAAAAGGTATTTGTGTATTCTAGGTACAGATCCCCATGATATTTGAAATTATTTAGAGTACCACAAATTTACTTAGGGATGTGTGTGTACATAAATTCAATAAAAAACTCACCCCGTAACCTGGAATTCCTGGCTCTCCTTCAGGTCCCATTCCTCCTAGGTGTCCCTGTTAATGGAATAATCAGTGATAGAAAAATGACCTCTCATAAAATGTTACAACAATGCCTACTTTATAAAAAGTTATGATGGAAAAATCTTCAAATATTGAGATTTCAGAGCCACAGACAACTTCTTTCTTTGGTCCAGCTTCATTTGGTAAAGAATGGATTTGCCATTGGCACACATCTGGATGAACAGGCTAGGAAAGACACTGTCTACACCTCCAGCTACATCAAAAAATATTTATATGTGCTATAGCTGTGACTTGCCTCTTCCTTTGGAGAAACACAATTCTGCTAAACCAGAATACATGAGCTCTTAAAAAAGCATGTTTTATACAAACCAAGGGGCCTCGAGTTCCTCTTGCACCTTTGGGACCAATTTCTCCAGGTTGGCCAGGGTCACCAGCAGGTCCAATTTCTCCAGGGGGGCCAAGCTGTCCCTTTTCCCCCTGTTGGTGTTATTATATTGAAAAGAATAACAGATTGATACTAAGCTTCAAATGCAGTTTATGCTTAACCAAATTGTGTAACAGCATTATTTAATAGGAGTATTATATTTACATCTATATTGACATACACATTTACTATAGTTTTTGGAATGTCTAAAGCTGGAACTCTGCAGTGAAAAGAAAACCCAGCTAAAGCCTATTACTTTTGTTTTGCTTTAGCCAAAGGTTAACGTTATTTGATAGCAGCAGAAACTTATGAGTTGCCAAATGAGATTCTGATACAAATTGAAACCTCCTAAGGTCCTGAATGTTACTGATTGCAGAATGATGACAATTCTGATTGCTCTGGCTAGAAACAAAAAACATTGGCTTGAGGCATGACATAAACCAGGGATAGACTTGGTACAATGGGATTATTTTGTAATGTAAATTTGAGTTTCAGATAAAAGGAAGAGAATAGGGGAAGAGAAAAAACACCACCTTCTTTCCTAAACGGCCCCTCTGACCTGGATTTCCTGGTGTCCCTTCAGGGCCCTGTAAATTTATTAGAGAAAAATACATGATTGAGAAAGGCCTGGAAATATGTTTAAACTGTGCTCCAAATTGGATAACTAAGCAAGTTTTTTGTAATGCAGAGAGGTGGGAGGATAAATCTCATTAACTGGATGTGAGCAAGTTAGCAGGGCTGTTTCAAGTTAAAGCAGAAACAAGTGGGAAAGCATCAAGGATCATTTACCAAACTAGTGAAAATGCACTGAAAACAGGGGACAAAACCCCCCAGTAAATCTTGTCCACCAAGAAAATATTGCTTTAGGAATAACGTTGCTTCCAGAGAATCACTGGATTTAGATAAATACAATACACAACCAAAGGAAAACTAAGAAAACCTTGGGGCTGTCCAAGTGTGAAGAGCAGGGGCAGATGGCTGTGCAGATGAGGGGTGCTATCTATGGAGCTACAGCCCTGCTGCCTCTAGATCACTTCAAAACCTGATCCTCCCAAAGGGCTGCATGTGTCCACTCCTCACTGGTTTCAATTTATCCAAAAGCTCTGTGAATTAGAGAAGGTGTTTTAGCTTCAATTTTGGATAAAGAAATATATATATTGGGTTTGGGTTTTTTTTGGTTTTTTTTAGTCATTGTGGTAATAGGCTGAGGTAAATACAGTTTAAACTGATTTGTGAAGCTTATTTGTTGTTTTGTAAGCTTTAAGGAAAATGTAGTATTACTCTCATCCCAATAAAAGCCTTATACAATTGATTATAGGAAATGGATTTCCACATTTATACCTGTTTAGATCTGTCCACATCCCTAGGAGGACAAACCAAAACCGTGATGTGAACACTCCCAGACACTAGCAAGGATGATTGGGGACTCCCAAACATTGAATTGCCACACCCACCTGTCTCACTGAGGCACAGCAGCACTGCTGATGTTGCTTACGGTATACAACTATAATTACACACAGCGCAGATATGGCAGGGCTGAGCTGGTTTATGATAATTTCAATATATTAAACTTGCAAGCTTCTCCAGAATTGCCAAAACAGAAAAAAAAAGTCAGGGAGATATCACTGCCTCAGAAACAAAAATTGTTCTGCAGCACACTAAGTGTGCTGACAACTAAACCAGCATTTTTTTCCTTCACTAGTTCAGTGTGAAGAACCCAGGATTAAAGACAGCAGATTGTAACACTGATGCGTAGAGGACAGAGGGGACAGCACTCACAGCTGTTAACAGCTGGCCCTCCAACTAATGTTTACTCAGAACTCCATCATCACATAAGAGCTACAGCGCAGGAAGCCAGAGGACTGTGAATGAGAACACGATGATTCTGGTAAGGGACTCTTATGTCTGACTTAAGGCTATATAATGCTTTGGAAACTGTGCTGCAGAATATTAGTTTACATTAAGAAGTTGCATAAAACTTCAGCAAACTAGATTTTATAGATTGGCTTTAGCTACTAGGAGTGATGCCAGAATAAATACGCAAACTGATCTGACAATGTTGACCATGGATCCCAGTGCTTGTTTACTGTTTGACCTGTGTATGCCTGCTGCCATTTCTCTCCACCTGCAATCTCTGAGTTGTCTGTGGCAACTGCTGCTCTCATGGTATGTTTATTTAATTCCTTTCACAGAGGTGCCACAATGAAGTTAATTAAAGAATAAATATCTTTTAAGAACAAAAACGAATAATGAAATTCCTTCTCCTTTCTCCTTATTTTTTATACTGTATGTCTCGTTACAGGGGGATGGACAAGGCAGGAAGATAAGGTCCACCAAAGACATGACATCGCACCACAGCACAGAATTACCAGCTTATTATCTGAAGTAGCGTTGCCCAGCATGACAGACCCTAATCTCTAGCAGTCAGTTTCAGTGCAGGACGGACAGCAACCATAACATTGTCTTTACAACACCTTGGCAGCAGTGTAGAAATATCAGTTAGGGCCATCCAGCTGATCATGAATCAAGGACAAGGGTAATTTGAATTATCTGATACCTGTATGTGATAAAGGTTTTAATTCGCTGTTGACTTGCCTTGTGCTCCTTACCAGAGAAGGCACTATAGTTTACACCAATACTTTCAGAAATCCTGTGCTGTTGGTGTCTGTGCAGCAATAATTTAGTAGCTAAGGAAACCTCAGTGTTCAGTATATCAATTTTTCTAGAAATGTTATTTTTACACCTTCTTTTTGTTGCTATGGTTTATTAAAAGAATGACAGCTAAGCACGTATGCGGTAAGAACATTAGCACAATAGCTTAAATTGCAGCCAAATCTTGTGTGCTCTAAGGTCTAACACTTCATGATTTACGAGCTGCTCAAAATGGTTCCTTCTTCACCCCGAGGAACTTCTAATCTAAAATAGAAACTAGATAGCCCTGGGACAGTAAACAAAGCCATGAGTAGGAAAAGCGATACACAACAATGGAAGATCTCACAGCACATTTTATAGCAATATATGCATCTTGCCAATTTCTTTGGGTGTTTTTAAAATTTAAAGAATGTTCTAATAGCTTGAGATTGCTCACGCTCTCCAAATGAAGGTGAGGATAGAGACTAAGGACAGAAGATTGCCTGGAGAGATCTAAAGTGAGAGGCTCCAGGTTGTGTGGTGTATGTGTCTGGATGACAAGTGGTGAGGAAGCACTATCTGCTTAGAGATCCCAGATATAAGATAGCAAAAACCTTTGTCTTCTCTCTCTACCAACCCTGAAAAGCTGAACCACTTAAAAAAAGAAGGCAAGCCAATTTAAAGATGTTCATTTCTAATTGCAACAGCCCTGCAAAGTAAAAGAAGCAAGCAAAACTAAAAGGAAAATTATTATGAAAAGCAAATGTACAAGAAGTCCACTTCAACTTGAAAATACTTACAGGAATGCCCATTATGCCAGGTTCACCAGGGGGTCCAGCAATTCCTGGTAACCCCATCTCTCCTTTTTCACCACCTTCTCCAAGAAGTCCCTGGTCTCCTGGGTCTCCCTAAAACAAAGGGGAAAAAGAAAGCCAAAACAAAACCCAAACTTAGTCAAGCTTCTGCTCTGGAATTACTTATTCTTGAGAAAAGTGAATTCTGAATCTTCAGGTTTGAAGATTCCTAAAGCTCCCTAAAGCTGATGGGAATTTTACCAGTTAAATTGATGTCAGGCTCCAAGCTAGGGAGTTTCCATCTCATTCATACACTTCCACAGCCAGATTTTGCCTCACCCATTGTATATGTCCTCTGGGACATCCCCTGTCCTGGTACCTGCCGCAGCGTCTGGCACAGCACTGATTCAATGCAGGGAATGGAGCAGCCTTGGGCTTGCTCTCTCCAGCACGATAGTTGCAATAGAAACAAACTGTACACAGTTCTCCAGCTTGCATTTCTCTGTCAAGCCATTCAACTTTGCAGCCCTTGCAGGGTATTTATGTGCTTAAAAGGCATAGGAAAGCCTATAATATATAGGGTCTCCTATGTTAAAACTAAATGCACTCTACTGGCTTCTGTTGATCTGGTGAAATAGGAGAAAAAGAAGAGATTTTGGTCCTTAAGTTGATATGACTGCTTTACATCTGTTACAAAACCAGAACGTACCTTTGAGCCATCCTTTCCTTGAACGCCATCTTCTCCTGGAGGTCCTGGTTCACCCTTATGAAAAGGAACAGGTAAAGATACTGGTAACTTGCAACTTTTGATGCATATAGTAAAAAAGCAAATATGAACTGCCCTATACTAAACGTAGTATTTCAGACACAGTGGTATGGTTAAGTCCAGAGCACCCACTTTGGACCAGTAACAGGAATTACTCTTCTCCAAGGACAGGCAGAACTACTAAATGCACCTTGTTGGAGAATTTGGGCAGAAGGAAAACACGAAAGCAAGGAGCTGATGGAACAAGAGAGCTCAACAGTAATACTTAAGTCTGAAAGGATATGGTTTATGCTCTTTTAAAAGTGTCCTCAATAAAATCTGTTCCTAGCACTTTAAAAGGTTTTTTCAGCCTTCAAAGGTAGGCAAATTTTTGTGTCAGATGAAGGGGGGTAAGATGCACAGGAAGAATAAGCAGCGGCACAAATGGTTAGTAAAATCAAGCGCCTAGTAAGCCATCCACAGTACCAGAAGCAAATCAGCTGCTTTAGATGCTGGTACAGAGAGATACCGTGCTCTGCTGAGACTATAATGTTCCTATTATCTCACCTAGACTGAGACTAGTCTGAGTATCTAGACTGAGTATCCATGCACAGCAATATTGTGGGCTGACACCTTAACAGCTGGGCTGGACTCCCTTGGATTTACCTTCATGCTCAAAGCCCTCATTCATGTCCCTCAGGGACATAAGACATATAGAAATATTTCAACACCAAAATCAACACTCTTTTTACTTTCCTACAATATTATAAATTTTTATTTTTTAAAAAAGATATCAGAAAATAGCTTCTTATTGAGCCTTTCTGCCAAGTCAAGATTTCTCAACCAGCATTTCTGACACATTTGTAACATACTTTCCTTTAGGGAAGAAGATTTGCATCCACAGCTTACCCTTAAACCTTGGTCACCTGGTTCTCCAGCTTTTCCAGCAGGTCCAACATCTCCCTGGAGTATCACAATTAAAATAAATCACTGGATTTTAAGGGAAAATATTCTTAACAATGAAAGGGTTTACAGATAATTCAGTCACCATTACAATATTCCTTAATTGCTCATTTCCCATATCACTGCCTACTTGGCTAATAAATCAAATGACTGATTTGCTTTTATGGAAATCTGAAAATTTAAACAGCACAAGAGAGAATGATTTCAACATTTACCTTCGCACCTGGCTCACCCTGCAGGCCAAGTTCTCCTTCAGGGCCAGGAGGTCCCTGCATAGCACAAGAACTACTGTTATACATGGTCACCAATAATGATTATGCAACCACCAAATAACACAGCCAAATTGAAGCAGAAAAACACCATGAGCCACTGAGAAAGATTCATGTCTGAAAAATCAAATTAAAGCAACGCAGTTCTTTGTTCTTACAAGAGCCCAAATGAAGAAGGAGGGTATAGGAAGAGTTCCAGAACTGCACTGTGGGTCAGGAATGTATTGAAAACTCAGCAATATCACTAAGCTTGTACCTTTCACCATAAATTACTAGCAAGCTCAGCAAACATCATTCTTTTGTAAATCTGACTGACAATTTCAACACTGTTTAGGCTTGGAGCCAAATAGATATAGCCTTTGGAGAACAAAGCCCTTTCTGGAGTCTTCAGCCCTTAAAGACTTAATGGCATCAGATTGCTTCTCATAAAGTTTATGTCTAAACCTTTTTTTTTAATAATCAGAAGACTGGATTTCGGGTGACTGAAGAAACGCATTTCTTTGAGGAAGCCAGATCTGTTCTGTTCTAAGTGAGCTCATCCCTCAGTTACTTCATTACAAATGTGGCTAACAAGTGCTGTCATATTTCCTTCAAAGCAAAAAGTAGAAGCAAAAGTTAGCAAGATGACTGCCCGCAGCTGCATTTCTTCCTCTCTCACTTGCAAGGACATACGATTAATGCTGTTCCACTGTTTAACTGCAAGAAGAATAGGGCTTCCAAAAAAAGCTCAAGTAAACATTCAAACATTCACCTTTGAGGTGCAGATGTCATGAATGTACACTCAAAGACAGTGCTCATTTTTCAAGTAAGAGAGTCTGGAAGGTTGCAATAAAAGTAGTTTCTAAACACATTGTCCAGGCTTATTCAGTTGCTTGAGTGTTTATAATTATGATAGAAATTATTAAAAGCTCACCTCAAAACCCATTTCTCCAATAGGGCCAGCCTCTCCAGGTTGTCCTCTTGGACCCTGGCATTAAACAAAATTTTGGGTGCATCATTCAATTAACATTAAATCATATGTGAAGTCTTGACTTTGTCTCTTCAGAATTCTTGCAATTGGCATGAAGAACTGTATTTCATTGTTTTTACTCCTGAATCCAGCAGTGTATACATGCACCTTGGTGGCATACAGTACCAGAGACCTCACTGCCAACCCTGACACGCTGAAATGGACTTCAAATAAGAGCACAGATTTCTTTTCTTTTAGACCAAAAGTAAATTATTATCTAAACTAAGCTCTCCTCTTGACCAACCGAGACATTGTTTAATTAAGGTTTGTTAGACTGTCTGGTTTGCTTTGTGGAAAACTCTACAGTCTGGTATGGAATTAACTGAAAACAACTACTGTGTGCTTCATTGTGGATTTAGCAATGTTTATACAGAACAACCACTGAGGTGTAATGGGCTAAAGGCTGGAGCCTTTTGGTAATATTAATAACTATACTATAAGCATTTCCTTACAAACCTTTCTGTAATTAATAAATTCCTTGCGGTAACATGCAGTGTTTGAGCATTTCCTAAAGCAGCATGCTCAAATTCTGTGCACATGTTAGATTGTCCACCTCTGCTCACAGAGTTGGATTTGTGTGCTGGGGGGTAGAA
Source organism: Coracopsis vasa (assembly GCA_026283785.1). Lineage (NCBI taxonomy): Eukaryota > Metazoa > Chordata > Aves > Psittaciformes > Psittacidae > Coracopsis > Coracopsis vasa. Next base: position 32,595 of record JANHGB010016825.1, read on the forward strand.
GTTGCCTGAAACAGCTTACAGCTCATTCCATAGCCGCTGTGAATGTATGTCAAGACAGATCAACTCTCTGGATGTATCCAGTCTTTGAACTTTCAGAAAGTTCACATTTATCCCTTTGGGACTCATCTGTGTTTAAGTACATTCTAAATTCAAAACATTTTGTTGACCTATTACTCTCATGTAAAATAAAGATACTGCTACCAGTATTTATGGTAGAGGGCTTTTACGCAAATATTTAGTCCTTTTTGTTTCACTTCCTCTTACAGGCTCTGTCTATGGTTTTACTCCTCCTGGTAACTTGGCAGTGATGACGTGAGCATATTCTTCCCTTGTTTACAACAACGTAAGCTGCGTATTACTGAGAGGGTTTCAGCAGATGCATATATTTTACCCTATAGCTTCGGTTAAGTGTGAATAACTGAATTTGCATTTAATTTCCTGTTCAGAAGTCAGCTGGTCCTAAACTAAGTTCATTGGTTTTCAATTGCATCAACTCCATGGCATTCCAATAGGCAAGTGTCACAGAGCTTAAGTTTGATTCACGAGTCAAGTATTTCTTCATAATATTACCATGGAGCTACGTCTGCTGGATTGGTGATGTATCTTTCCCCTGAGACTTTCAGGGAATTTCAGAAGCCAAAAATTTATAGCAATGTAGGGACTACTTTTAACCATTAACAAGAGGTAATTTGCTAAGAAAGGTTTTACTGAAATACCTGACAAGTAAGTTAAGAGTATAATTTAGACAAAGCCCGTTACTACAAATAGTTCTAGTTGCTTACATGTTTTGCTTCTCCACCAACAATTAGGGGTTTTCTGCTCCTTGGAGAACTAGTGACAGGGACAGAGAAACTGCTTCAGCAGCTGGCTTTCATGTAGTGACCAGCTGACAGAAGATGAAATCAAGCTGCTTGGATGGGCAAATTAAAAAGCCCCACGTTTCATTTCATAACAACTTGTGTAATTTTCATCACTTTTTCCTAGCTCCATAGACCATTTTCTGAAGACACTTTAATCTTTCATCACTTGAAAGGAAAGATGCCCTCTTCAAAGGCTAAGCTTTTCTTACTTCTGACACTGCCCATTTAAATTCTAAGATGATGAGCACAGCAGAAATGTAGGTTGCTAAAGAGTAGACCACTTAGATTAGATAAGGCTGACAGTCATTCTATATATAAGAAAATTCAGACTTGATCAGAAAATGGCAGGAATTTTATGTGCTCTCAAATGACACAACATTAAGATTAGATAAAATAAATGAAAGTGATAAAGTGACAGGAATCCAATAATAACTGTTAGAAAATACATTTTCTGTTGAAACATTTTGCTGCCCCTACAAGTTAGCAGCTCAAGTGAAGTAGGCAATTATATCTAAAAGAAAGTTTACCAAACAAATACCAAAATAAATGTTGGTATTTTTCTAGCCCCCAAAATGTGCAATAGATTTCTATAAGCATGTCAACCTATGGCTTAGTAGAAATAATATTTAATAATACTAGAAATAATAATAATGATTAGTAGAAATAACATGCTTTATAGCAACAGTTCACTTTCAAGATCTGAAGTAACTATATGTAATATGATATGCAAAATAACATTTCAGAAGACATGAAAACACGCCATTTTTGACAACTCTGACAGATTTCTGAACTATAAAACAGCAGCCTTCTCCCAAGTCCCCCTAGGACAGCACACCCTCTTTCACCGTATTTATTTAACCTGATTTACCCCCAGAGAAAGCGATGCAACACTATTCCTGTCATGGCTGCATTTTGCAGCACTTTGCATATACTTGCTGCAGACTCTGCATGAATGTCTGTTACAATATTGGCCACATAAAAGTGAGTGTGGCTTGAAATAGGAATAATCGGAACAAGAATCCATCCAGCAGAGAAATGTCTGAGGTTTATTACAGCAGTCTCTTTTTCGTTGAAAACTTAACCTGCCAAATAGATGCGGTCCCTGAGTTACTCAATAACTATCCTAAATTTTGCCCCTCAAAAATACCACATATATATTGGCACATATTGACATAATCCATAAAGTAGATGTCTACCTCAATGCAGTGTAAAGCCACATAATATGTGGTCCAGATTCTATTATGCTCTCTCATGTTGTGAACCCCTTACTTCAGTGCTTCTGAACATGATTAACAAGTCTCTTTATCAACATGTTAGGCTAAGCAAGGGAGGCAGACCCTAGCCCTGCAGTTTTGGAACAATTACCCCCCAATTCCTATCTAACCACAGCTTGAGTTACCAGGGATGTCTGTATAATATGTGGAAAAATTTTTAAGCAGGCATAAGGATCAACTTACTGGCTCTCCCATTGGTCCCCTGTCTCCTGTGGTTCCAGGAGGCCCAAGCAAACCCTAGGAGATTGAAATAAAATAGAAAAATCAGTGGAAACAAGCTGTTTCATATTCTGCAAAAAGCCACTTCCTCTCTTATTTCTGCTCACTCAATAACTTGCTCAGAAACACTCACGAAATATGTGCAGCCCTTTCTTCTGTTTGGCATGCGTTGCCACATTGCTAGTTCCTATGGCAGGTGAGGGAGCCCTGAATGAATCCTTCCTCAGTTTCTCTTAAGCAGGGATGGATCTTGGCCGACCCACTGTTTACCAGTTCCTCATTATTCTCCTTAGACTCATGTGCTGCTTGTGTGAGAAACTAGACCTAAACGCAATGTTATGAGTGTTCTACCCTGCAAACTGTATTTGACATAATCAGTAAGACTTAGAGCTGCTTTTCTTTCTGCTCAACCTGGCTCACAGCATCTTATTCTCCTAGAAACTGCAGCTGTAGGAGTAATAGAGCAGTATCTTATACTTTGCAATAAATGTACTAATTCCCATCAATTTCAACCTAATGAGGTTTTGCTTCATTCACTTCTGTGTATATAAATACATCTAACAGTCCTAGTGAATGAAGAGAAATGAAAACCCATTGTTTCAAAGGTGAGAGGCAACAAGCTCCTAAATCTGAGCAGATACTGTGTTCTGTACACCATCCTTCATGGAAACACTGGTCTTGTAGCAGACTACACTATGTTCACACTCTCACTTCTGCCCCTTATTCTTTATATGAATAAATGCAAACCAAACTGTCAGAGTTTTCCAGCTGCTCTAAAGTAATCAAATTCCCTCATATTCCAGTGTTTAACAATATTTTGTGGAATTGTTTTTTTGTAGAAGTACCAGAGAATTTCATACTCACCACTGCACCCTGATCTCCTCTTTCTCCTGGATTTCCAGCTTTACCCTGGTCAAACAGAAGTATTTAAAGGCAGTGCTGGATTCAGATAATTTACAAACACAGCTCAGAAATTAGTAGTAACTGTGTTAAGGCTTACTACAAAGATTGGGTCCAATACTTACAATATACCCAGGAACTCCTTTCTTCCCTGGATTGCCTCTTTCTCCCTGATAAATAACCAACAGTGTGTGAATTTCACATGCGTTTCCTAGATAAGCTGCATACAGTTGCTGTCAGTTTAAATGCTGCACTGCAGAAGTGCAGATTTAGGCTTAGATGGGCTTTTACCACAATAGGGAATTACCTGAAGAAGGCAGAAATTCGCAAATCTCTCAATGAATTAAATGGAACTTTATGGCTTCTGACATGCTGGGTTGTCTTTTTTGTTTCTTTCTTTCTTTTCTATCTTATCTGTTACGGTCTCTCTAGATGTTTTATTTAGTATTAAGCAATGCACTCACCTTAATGCCCTCTGCTCCTGGTTCTCCTGGAGGACCATCTAGACCTCTTGGCCCCTGAATAGTGAACCAAGTGATTTGGAATATTAATTATGCATTATTTGCGGCTCTCATCAGGGAGATGCAACATGAGGGGAAACATATTTTGCTAGCAGAAAACCCAATTTTCATTGTAAGTTAAGTGTGAAATAAAGCTTTAAAGAATAAAATCCTGGTTTGCGTAAATATGAATCTAAGAAGAAAGACTGTTTATAAACAGAATGTTCAGGGTCTCTGCTGGAGCCAGCTTGCAGGCTGATACTTTCTACTCTCTCTTTCATGCAATTTGTATGCATGTAATGGATACATATTTAAAAGAATTTAGATGGACACTGGTTATATGGAGTGTTTGCTTTACAGCATATAAGTTGTATATGCAAAAATCCAGCTTGCTAGTAAGACTAATAAACAAGCAGATAAAGTCCTTCCATTAGGAAACCAGTTTGAGGTGATATTAAAAGCAATTTCTAATCTTGCATAACAAACTGCTCTATTGTTACACTAAAATCTCTCCTGTAAACTGACTTTATAACAAATAGATGAATAAGATAACCTGTTATATTACTGTATTACAATATAGCAAATATTTATTGCCAAAACATTAAAAAATGATTATTTAAGATTGGAAATCTAAATCTATTAGTGTACAAGTAAATGAAAAATCCTTAAAAGAGACCATGAGAAAAATGGAAAAGAATATTTTATCCATGCTGACGTTGGAGGTTATTTCCACATTTCTAAACACCATGACAGTTTTGGCATAGAAAACCTGTTGTTAGCAACCTAAACTGAAAGACTACTTTAAAGCAAGAGACAGAGCCAGGCTTTTTACAGCAGTATCTAGTGGGAGGATGAGGCATAACAGCTTCCCTGGTGGCATCTGGGCTGGAATCAGAGGGAACTAGTACACTGCTAAGGCACTGCCTAGAGGGAAATGAGCAGCATTTTTGAAGTGCTTTTCTGAGTTGTAGAGAACCTTACATCTTGGGTCATGGTTTATAATGCAGAGCATGCAATCATGACTGATTTCCAGACAGTTGCAATACTGTTCTAACAGGTAATAACAGGGGTTTCTAAAATGACTTTGTTGGAAGCACATCTGTCTGTGACTTCCATGCCTCCCTTGAATTTCTAAGACAAAACTTAGCAGAAATCTGTTCTCTCTGACTTGGATTTACTGATGCACATCCAAACCTCTGTCAGGACAGATGGTGAGCACCCACACACTTCCTTCTGGAGCTACAGTGAAAATATCTGACTGCTAACTCAGGAACAGTGTGTATCCAGAATCATTTAGGCTTTTTCTCCTGAAACGGAAATCTCTCAAGAAAAGGCCTTTCCTGTGAGCTGATATATAATAATCTGGCCCTGCAGAGCCAGTAATATCCCACAAGAAGTTTATCTGTCAGCATTTCAGCACTGCTGCTTCTGGCCAGCATGAAGGAACACAGAAACCATAGAAAAAGGAAAGTCAACAGGCAGGGAAAGCTGTCTGAATACTTTTGATACCCTAGTAGTTTGAGACACAGCTTTTGTGAGGCAATCCCTGAGTTAGCCTGGCTACCTTTCTTTTGGTCTAAGCCAGGACTGAGTATTTACATATAATGCATATATCATATTAATAAATTCTTTGAACACTTGTGACTTCCTTTTAATCACAAAGAGGGTCATAGCCCATATGAGAAATCATCCTGTTATGAGACTGCACAGGATTCTCAGTCTATTACGCACGTGACACACTAAAACCTTTCTGCTAGTCACACAGCTCTCCACTTGAATGGAGTTCACATCGACTGCTCAGTCATTAGGAAGGTATGACAACTGATTATAGCACTAACAATCAAGCTAAAAGACCTATAATTCAAAACACCAACCTTTTACTATATAATTCTGAATTAAAAACTAAGTAACAGACCAACATGATGCTCAGATTCTAGCTCTGGGATGTGCCTACCTTTAAGCCAGCCACAGAATAGAACGCAGGAATCCAAGGGAAAGGCAGTTCATTACTCTAACAAAAGCACACCATAACATTCCTATAAATAGTGTGATGCAACTCACTGCTGGCACATATAAATTGGATCTGTAAATTTCCTACTACAGCTAGCACAGAATGAGAGATACAAATGATTTGCCTGCTGTTACTTAATTCAGGTTGCAAAAGAGCTGAGCAGTAAGGCTGCCTAATGATTGCTACTACCTTTTTCTTTGGCACAGGATCAGCTTTGTTTCTAAAATGGAACATATTACATGAAAACTCTAGGACGATAAGCTGAGAAAAAGTTCATCTAAGAAGGCAAGAAGCACCAATTAACTCTTTGTTCTTTTTCATCCTGCCTCCTAAATAGAAGAGTGAAAATAACATGAACACACCAGATAGCTACTTCTCTTGTTTGGTTGTTGACATACTAGAAAATGACATCAATTTTTGTCTCACTTCCCTTGAATAATTAAGACAGATAAACACACTTGGCTACTGATGTATCACAAAGCCACTTGTTTCACACAACCCTGAAGTGCACACATTTTTCGAGGTGCCATATTCCCTGCCTTTAGAAGTATGAAAAATATCACTTATTACAACAGTGCTGATGCCCTTAGGTAACTGAGGTCCTTCATGCAGTACAGACACAACTGAAGCAAAGAGAACCTTACTGGCTGCTATGGACATAAACTACTGTTGCTTGATCCCAAATTTACAGCACTTCACTATGTCATTTATCTGTGTTTTGAAAACTGAATTTCATGAGCTGCATTCCAGGTAAGTAAGAGCAGAAAAATTACTGCTATTGAGCTTTAACACACCAAACATGAAACAATGGCTTTGTGGCTGCTTACACAGCTACCAGTATGTCTTCCAGATGAATGTATTTCTTCCTTCTACTCAGAGAGAGAAATTTCTTCTCTTAGATACAGGTATTTCCACCTCCCACAGTGTCATTCTGCCACTGCAGTATCTACACAGCAGTCTCCCTTTGTGCTTTCATAAGATTAAACACTAAAGTGTGGGTCACAAAAGGGTGCAACCTTCTACACGACTCCAGCTGAAGCGCATCATGTCTCCAGCACAAGCTGAGGAAGCTCTGTGTTAGCACTATGGTCAGTGGTACATCCCCCAAATCCCCTGACAGTGAGATACTCCACAGACTCTTAAGACAGCCTGACTTCAGCTGGCCAGAACTCATGGGTGTACGGGAGACTGAGCAGCTGGATATTCTCAGGCAGAAGTAGGCTGCTGGTAATCTTGGATGTGAACTGGTTGCTGAAAGGTCCAGAATTTATGAGATAAAGGAATTCTACTCTGTGACAGTGCAGAAGTAGAGGGTCAGTGCTCCTAAGTCTTCCTGCAGATTCCAGCTGTGAAGATGGGATACGTTTTTGTTTCAATACACGGCAAAGGGGAATTTCCATATGATTCTATTTAACTTCTGTATGTGACTGTGGTATGCATTTTTCCATGGCCTGCCACACAGAGCTCAGGGTTCTGACACTTCTCTTTCTGAATCCAGTGATGGCAAACCTCAGCTTTCAGAGCCCCCAGATATTTTCCTTATGTGAGATTCCACTTTGGGTCTGACATTTTGATCTTGAGAGCAGACAAAATTCTCAGTGGCTTCAGTGGGAGTTTGTTCACAGAGCCTGAAGAACTGGTTCTGCTCCGAGACCCCCTTTCGTGAGCATTCCCAGTCATGCTGGATGGAGGCAAAGTCATAAACCACAGCGCCAAACTGGGACTTCCACAGAGGTTGGGATGTTTGGGATTTATTTTGAGTGATCTTTAATTATAAGCAATGTACTCCATGATGTGCTGCCAAAATCATAGAGACAGACTCCCTCAAAGATTCCTCAGTTGGCAGAAGATGTGACACTCCTTAAATAAAAACTATCTTCTACCTTCAAAATAGCATCTAAATTAAAATAAGACATTCCCCCATAAAAGCAACCACCAGGTAGTAGATGCTGCTGGGAGGGAGAAGAGCCTACAGGGGAGGACTCATGTTCATGTCAGCAGTTTGGCTTTGAATCCAGCTCTGGTGATGTTGGCAGATGGACTTGCCAAGAGGGAAAAATCAGAGGAGAAGTTTAGAAGGGAATGCTATGTTCAGAGGAATTAAAATGTACAATCTGCAATCAGTACCAATCTCAGACACAACTATTTACACCAAATTACTTTTGAGCTAGCCACCTAACTGACTGCATCCTACAGGCCACCAGTCAAACTGAAACTGGTGGACTGACAAGGCCCAAGGGATTTTCCTTTTTAGGTGAAGCTCAAACATCAGCATCTTACAGTGAAAATGATGGGATATGTGTACTCCTCATCTGATGTCACTGGCTTGTCTGTCCTGATTGAGCATAACACTTCAGCATGTATTTCACTTTCAGACATGCTCCTACTGAAACCACAGAGAGGTACAGCAACCATCTGTTTCATTGAGTCAGGCTTCCCAAGAAAAAGTGCTGCCAAACTGCTACTTCTTTTCAGCCTCACAACTGCTTTGCATTTCTGGTTTGATTTACATTTTCAAACCTGCCTGTGAGGCAAAAAGGCTGTTTTTCCCTTTGCTCCTCTAAACCAAAGCAGAGATTCACACTCCTGTCAGAAGGCTGCCTTAGTTACTAATGTAGGGCTCCCAGGAGCCCCTAGAGCCACTCTCCACTGAACAGATTTGTATAAGCAACTCTTGAACACTTCAGGAAGTCCTTCTTTGCCAGCTGATGCCCAGGGTGGGATGCTCCTGCTTACACCAATTCTTGCTAGGTCACTGTGCTTATCACTGGGGGTGGATTCTCACCCTCTGCAGCTAATTTAAGCTTCTCTTTGAATTTTGTTAGATACGTTGCACAAACAAACATATCTGCATTCCATTTTTGCCTGGTAAAAAGGCCTCAATAAATTCATTCTTCTGGGCACTGATAGATTACATACGACATATTCAGTTCAGAAAATAAGCAAGTCACCTGAGGTACGTGGGAAGCATTTGCTATTTCTGTATGTAGAATTATCAAATTAATACTGTATATTTCTTAGCATATATATGATTTTGTGTCTTTTTTTTAATAAATAACTCCTTATTAAATTGTCTGTTACAAAAAATAGAAATTAATATCCCAGAAAAGAAAATTATTTATATATCCTATTAAATAGGCTTTTAAAAGATCATCTATTGTAAGGGAAAAATGAAGACTGTTTTCCCTGATAATGGTGGGTATGTCCTTTTCCATGAGCTGCTGAGAACTTCTTTAATCCTGAAACCCAGACTCAAACAAACCTCCTTCTGATAGGTACTTAAAACTTCTTGTACTTGTCTGAAGTGTACGCTCAAATCTGCTTCACCCTTTTAAAGAAACTGAAGCCTGGGATAAATTATACTCTTATGTCTGAAACTACACAACAAAAAAAACCCCAACCATTGCCAGCTGGAAAGCTCTCTAATACAGGGTAACCCAGAATCACTACTGCAGACTTGTAAGAGAAATGATACATTTCATATGCTAAATTTCATAAATTGTTCCTACAAACTGCACCATGAACAAAGAGCTAAATTAAAAGAGATTTCTGAAGAGGAGGAAACCATACTAAGGAAGAAAGACTCATGTGAAACATGTGAAGTTTCTCCCATGAATAATCCTGTAGCGTACTGTAAAGTTTCTAAGCATTGTATATTTCAAGTATACCTGATATTCAAAATACGGTTTCAAATATAGTGTATTAATAATCAAATATATGATATATTCAGATATATTATTTTGAATATACTGAAAATATAACTTTTTACCTGACCTCTAACAGTTAAGCAATCATGAAAAAGTAATACAGAAGAACATGAAGTCAATAAAGTTTGTATTACTATGTTTGCTAATCACAATATTTTCTAATCTAAAATCTTCCCTTAAATGCAATGTGTGCTTCTCAAGTATCCATCTTTAACTGGAGCAACACCTCCAGATCTTACAACTCTTCAAATTTTACCACATATTTTCTTCAAAAACATATATATCATGTTAACAAAGGAGGATAGAGGAAGGCTGTAATTGTATTTTGCTGAAGCAACAAACGCTTCTGTTTCCTACAACAGAAAGAAACCAACAAAATAATCTCACTGACAAGGATTCAGGGAATTCATCAGGAGTAAGCGGTAAGCACTGCCTGATGCTAATGCCAGCTGTGAAGACACACTGGTCCAGCCACTGGTATGAGTTGTACAGGTCTCATAGGAAGCCTGGATATGTTGTCAAACTGCTAGGTAAGGCTGATGTTAGACGGGTGCATCTTCACTGCCCTTTTCAACAAGCTCCTTAAATCCAGTAAGAATAGGCTTACTCATGCTGCAACCAAACCCATCTGTACTATGAAGTGTCTGTGTTTTCCTCAAGTCACTTTGAGCTCAGACTGCAAAAACATGTCCAAAAGACCTCCAGATAGGAAGTACAAGTGATTGGCAGATAAAGAAAATTGTCTTAAAATATTGAAACAGACCAATGGTAGCTATACATGCCAATATTTGTATGTTTACGTATACAGAAAATAAGGTTAGTGGTCTTTCTGGTTGTGGCCCTGCTCTCAGCTGACATCAACGGCAAAACCCCATTTAACTGTAATTTGAGGAGAAAGGAAGATTCATATTGTTTCTACATAGAAATACAAGTTTCACCTGTCTGATTTTAGTACTGGCTTAAGTCTGGAGGACAGAGTTCAAAGAAAGCACCTGTACATGGGTCACACATCAAATTCACACTGGCAACACAATAATCTCTCCTCAAGTAACATGAAACAGCAGTATCACTTACTCTTCTTCCCTTAGGTCCCTGTGGCCCTGGTGGTCCTCTTGCCCCAGAAGGTCCCTGCATGTCAAATAAACTTCTTATTCATTGCCTTCTATACACAGATTTCTGAAAATTACAAGGCTCATGCACGCTGACCAGCACTCAGTGCAACCAATACAAAACAATACTTTCACTCACGGTTCAAATTCAATCGTTTTAGTACAATTTAGCTCGAAAAATCTAAATAAGAGACTCTATGTAACTTTATTCTGAATAAAGAAAAATCATGATATGACTGTTGGATAAACTACTTCTGTCCAACATCCTAAAATTGCTAAAGGATACTTGTATTTCAGCAATATTATGTTAAAAACCCCTAGCATTTTCTGATAGAAGAGTCAGTTTTTTGTTTGTACTGAAGAGCCATATTAGCCGAATTATAACACAATTATACATAGCAAATCAGAATACAATTTGGTTTTGGTTAAGAATGAAACTAAACAAAAAATGAACATATTTAAATTATATTAGGCATAAAGGAATTAAAAATAAAATTGTTGCACAATTAAAAACCACCCTTAAAAAACCTTATTCTCCTACTTGTCTCAGCTGAGTATTTTTTTTAAATAGATGAGTAAATGATATAATCAGTTTTCCTGTTCCTCATGGATCATTTTGATAAAGAGCGGATGAACAGACTTTGTTTATGGATGAGTAACTTTTCATGACAGTTTTACAGACTGCAGTAAATAATAGAAACTGTTCTTAGCTTCATCAGAGCAAAAAGACAATTTGCAATTGGTGCACTTCATGTCAAACCAAAGCACGATTCTATACCTACAGGTAATCCTTCTGGCCCCACAGGTCCAGGGCCACCTGGAGGTCCTGGATAGCCCTAGAGTTGAAACACAGAAAAGAAAACAGTTTTAGCAGAATTGTTATTATAACAACAATAAAAATTCAGTTACTTTCCTGAAAATATTGAGGTAAATTAATAAAGTGTTTAATCTTGCAAAATTTATTCCCAAAATTTTGTTTAGAAAACAGGTATTTGTTTGGATATATCACAATAGTCATTAAAACAACTGTCCTGGTTTCAGCTGGGGTAGTTAATTCTTTCTTAGTAGGTGGTACAGTGCTGTGCTTTGTGTTTAATGTGAGAATAATGTTGGTAACACACAGATGTTTTAGCTAGAGTAAGCACTACTTAGTAACAAGCCTAGGACTTTTCCGTCTCTCATGCTCTGCCAGTGAGGAGGGGCACATGAAACTGGGAGGGAGCACACACATGACACCTGACCTGAA
>JANHGB010016827.1:6761-18514 GCA_026283785.1 Coracopsis vasa
AAGCAAACTTTGTTATTGAGTCAGTTATTTTGTTACTTTATAGTTGTAATTGATTCAGTTTCAGTTTCATAAAGTTTCAGAGACATGCCCTCAGCCTTGTCTCTTACCTATTACAAAACTTAGTTGTGTTAGTTAGTTACAGTTAGAGAAGCAAAAATTGATTATTCTGTGATTTAGTAAAAAAATGACATTTGGCTGGTGCTGCACTTAGCTTCAGAATTAAGAGTTCTGGCATGGAAAACAGCTGATGCCACTTTTCACAGCTGAAGAAATCTTTTCAAAAATTGAATGAAATTATAACAATATGGACCAACTAGTCTTAGAATGCATACTAAAAATATTACAAATAAACATAGCCATGGTGATGCAAAAAGAGGTAGAAAACATTTCAGAAGAAACCACAAAAGATAAATATATTTACATGTATATACATATGAATATAAAAACATTAAAAAACAGCTGTCACCACCATAAAACTTAAAACTGTGCTTAACTTTACATTTTGCAAATATTTACATTCATTCAGAAAGACTTAACAATAATGTACAAAATTAAGCATTATCTTATGTATTTGTAAGGTAATACAGGTTTGTACAAATCACTCTGTTCAAATTTTGGTTCTTTTTATCAACTTTTTGTTCGTTTTTATTTAGTGATGTTCCTTTTCGCAACAGCTTCTCTGATTTGACGATCAAGTTCACTCACAATATGGTCTTCATGATTATATACTCCTGTTCTCAACAGGGTATCCCTCTCTTCTATTAGACGAGAGAGATAATCATCCATGTTCTCATTTAATTTTCTAGAGTCAGAAACTCTACCAGCAGAATTAGCTCTAACATCTTGCAACTGCTTTCTTTCTTCTTCTTGTTGCTTTAGCCTGATGTTGATAAAATGGAAAGAATCAAAGGATGAGCTGTATTAAAAATCTACCTGATTATGTTCATATTAAGTCTGTAGGTTATTTATCTACTTAGTAAAATAAAGAAATCTATAAAAGGCAACAAATTACCCTCTCACTTGGGAAAAGCAACCATAAGCAAAAGAAATCTTAATATACTACTTAAATTCTAACAATACCTTTTCATACTTAAATTCTAACAATACCTTTTCTATATGCATATGTAACAAATACTTGCTATCAAGGCTCCCATTCTGATAATTCAAGCAGGGTTCAATGTACGAGAACTACTACAGACAAGTTTTCGGAGGACAACATTAGGTAGATTTACAGTTTTAATGTGCTCGAAACATGAACATTTTGTTTTCTTAATGCAGCAATTATCCATAGAACTGAAGGCTTAAAACAGAAAAAAGCCTGATGCTGTACAACTATGACCATAACATAAAAAACAGGTACAGTGTCCTTAAGTATAGATTTTCTATACTGCAGTACTGTTACATTTTATAAATGTGAAATCTTCACCTAAGGGGCACTAAACTGTGTTCTTTCACTGGACTGACAGCCAATTATTACCTTGATTTCACAGAATCATAGTATGATTAGGGTTGGAAAGGACCTAAAGTTCATCAAGTTCCAGCACCGCTGCCAGGGGCAAGAACGCCACACACTCTAGACTACGTCACCCAAAACTCTGTCCAACCTGGCCTTGAACACTGTCAGGGATGTAGCATTTACCACTGTTTCAGTGCCTCACCACCCTCAGAGTAAAGAACTACCTATCCTGAACTTTCCCTGTTTCCGTTTGAACCCATTACCTCTTGTCCTATCACTACAGTCCCTAATGAAGAGTCTGTCTACAGCACTCTTGTAGCCGCCTTCAGATACTGGAAGGCTGCTACGAGGTCTTCACACAGCCTTCTCTTCTCTAGGCTGACCTGCCTCAGATTTCTTAGCTTGTCTTCACAAAGGAGGTGCTCCAGCCCCCTTATCATCTTTGTGGTCTTCCTCTGGACTTGCTCCAACAGCTCCATGTCCTTCTTATGTTAAGGACAACAGAACTGCACATAGTACTGCAAGTGGGTCTCATGAGAGCAGAGTAGAGGGGCAGGATTGCCTTCTTCGACTTGCTAATCACACTTGATGCAGCTCAGTACAGAGTTGGATTCTGGGCTGCAAGCGCACACTGAAGCTGGCTCATGTTCAGTTTCTCATCGACTAACACCTAGGTCCTTCTCCGCAGGGCTGCTCTGAACCTCTTCTCTTCCCAACCTGTAGCTGTGCCTGGGATTGCCCTGACCCAGGTGTAGGACCTTGCACTTGGCTTTGTTGAACTTCATGAGGCTGGCATTGGCCCACCTCTCAAGCATGTCAAGGTCCCTCTGGATGGCATCCCTTCCTTCCAGTGTACCAGCTGACCCACAGAGCTTGGTGTGAACAGTGCTGAAGGTGCATCAATCCCACTGTCCATGTCACCAACAAAGATGTTCAAGATCGGTCCCAACACTGACCCCTGAGGGATACCACTCGTTACTGCTCTCTGATTGGACATTGAGTCATTGACCACAACTCTCTACATGCAGCCATTCAGCAATTCCTTATCCACCGAGTGGTCCATCCATCAAATTGATGTCTCTCCAGTTTAGAGAGAAGGATGTTGTGCAGGACAGTATCAAACACTTTGCACAAGTCCAGGTAGATGATGTCAGCTGCTCTGCCCCTGTCCATCATTTCTGTAGTCCCATCATAGAAGGCCACCAAATTGGTCAGACAGGATTTGCCCTTAGTGAAAGCATGTTGGCTGTCACCAACCACCTTATTGTTTTTCATGTGCCTTAGAAAGCTTTCCAGGAGAATCTGCTCCAAGATTTTGCCAGGCACAGAGGTGAGACTGACTGGTCTGTAGTTCCCTGGGTCTTCCATATTCCTCTTCTTGAAAATGGGGGTTATATTTCCCTTTTTTAGTTACTGGAAACTTCACCTGACTGCCATGATTTTTTAACTATGATGGACAGTGGCTTAGCAACTTCATCCAACAGCTCCTTCAGGATCCACAGATGGATTTCGTCAGGTCCCATGGACTTGTGCACATTCAGGTTCTTAAGATGATCTCAAACCTGATCCTCTCCTACTTTCTCACAGTCCCTGTATCTGCATTCTAAGTGGCTAGAGCCCTTGACAGTGAAGACTGAGGCAAAGAAGTTATTGAGAATCTCAGCCTTCTCCAAATCCAGGGTAGCCAGTTCTCCTGCTTCCTTCCAGAGAAGGATATTCCATGAGGACTACAAAAAAGGAAAAAAATGTTTTGACATATACTACTCAAGTGTGAAAGTAACCTTTAGCTTTAATGGTTTATTCAGGAACTATCCTGCAGTTTTTAATTAGCTAATGCTTCACTAAGATCTGCAGTCCCCAAAAGAACATAACAGTTCCATAAAATGGCTCTGTTTTAATTTCCTTAGTTTTAATGTAGCACGCAATCTCCTATCCTACATCCCAACTGTAATTAGCACGGCTAATTACTGAATCATAGTTGCAGTTGCTATAATAAGTACATTTAGTGTACTCCTAAGTACATTACTGGTATTACAGAATTTATTATGAAGACACAGTAAGGAAAACAGGGTGCCAAAGCCATTTCCACTCAAGGGACTGACGGATGAAGGTGGGTGGATGGGAAAGTTGTTCTTATGGAAATAGCAGATTTCTTCAATGAATTAGGTGATTTGCAGAGTCCCAAGCGTTCATGAAATTGTAACATAAAAATGTACTCATTGGAGGGGTAAAAAAAAAAGAAAAAAAACACATAAAAAAGGAAAAGAACACAATAAACCTCCTCAAACAACTGGTAGAACACAAATTTAAAACAACTGTCCTGAAAGTGAAGAAAAGTCCTTAATACATATCAACAATATTATTTCCTGACAGAGCCTATAAAGTCCAAAACCTATTAAAAATCATTTTCACATCTTTTGAGATTTGATAATAAATTCCAAAGATATGAAATCCATTTTTATTAGGCTTTGGATATTAACAGTAATATTTTCTTATAGTAAGGATATAGATACAGATGCTGAATTTACAGATCGCAAATAATTTTAGAATGAGTCAGCCAGGCTCAACTCTCCTCACCCAGATCTGTGCAAGTGATGAATCGAGCAAACTCTCTAAATTTATCTTGCATTGATAAATATTAATTGGTGTCAAAGGTCACTTACATGTACAGTGGAATACTAGCCCTCCTTCTTTGCAGCTATATTATACAAACTACCCCAGAGAGAAACAAGTGTATCAATCTAGCTATACTTTGTTAAATGAAAGTAAAAACAAAATTAGAAATATAGCAGGTAGTGCTACAGTATCTTGGGCCTTCTATCATCATACTCATAAATTACAGATACTCAGTTGCACACCTCTGAACTTGTTTTTTCTCCAAACATTAAGCAACTTTAAGACATTACCATGGCAAGAACATGAACTTAATGCCAAAGTGTTTCAGTAAATACAAGTAACCAAATCATGCCAACACAGATGCAGCTTCAAGTCACACACATTGAAAGATACATCTTCTGGTGAAGGAAAACCTCCAGATAATAATTTAAAAAAAAAAAAAACAAAAAAAAAAAAAAAAAAAAAAAAAAAAAAAAAAAAAAAACAACACAAAACAAAAACAAACAAAACCCAAAAAAACCCAAAACAAAACCAAACCAAAACAAAAACCCAAAACCAGAAAACACAACACAACACACAAAAAAAGAAAGACCCACAAATCTGCTGCAGCAACCTCTCGTCCAGTCACACCAGTTGGAAGAAAGTCCTGGCTGACCTGGACACCTGCAATTACCCAAAACCAACTCCTGCTACATGGTAAACCCAATGTTATTTGCCCCAAAGCCACGAGAAAAGCAGCAACAGCAGCTTCACGACACCACATCACCACTTCCTTAGGGGAGTACTTAGCAGTGGCAAAAGCAGGCACTTCTGGACAGTGTGATGGAAAAACCTTGCAAACCCATGAAACAAGATTTCTATTGAGCAAGGAATATGAAAAGTACCTCATTCAGGAGCAAACTAGAAATGGTAGTGGCTGCACTTCAGGACATGAGCAAGGGTATGTCTTTCCAAGGGTATTTTTAAATACTACTTGCATGGCTAGTTGGATGTATTCAGAAGCATCCTGCTCCGTTCACATACCTGCCCACTCTGCCCTCTGCAGTCACAGAGATGTGGATCACAATCTATTCCACAAATTAGCATTTTAATTTATTTTAAATGAAGCATGGCAAAGAGAAAGATGAGCAAGTCAAGAAACTACTGACAAGCCTGGCCAACTTTTGAGTACCCCATGCTCCAAAGCAAGATTTTGAAGCAAGACAGCCTTCTTCTGTGGGGAAAAGCTCCTGAAAGGAAAGGGGGGGAGGGGAGAATTTTTCTCCCCCTGCCTCTCTCCCTTTGCTTTCCAAAACAAGAGCCTCATTTTTACTAATCAATAATTAAAGTGTGCACAGCAATGCTATCATTTAAGTCTATGCGTATATGATAGAAATAATTGCTTGCTACTCCATAATGCGTGGTTGTCCTGTGTTCTGTTTCAACAGAAGATGCTCACATCAAGCTTGCTTCTCTAATAACTTGGTGGGAAAAACAAAATAGCATTTTAGTTCAGCACTACCACACCGAATAGAGTATCTGTTTTTATCAACAAGTCACACAGAAATATTCCAGACCAGTAGCAGTTACCTGTACATTGCTTTCATGTCACCAAAAGTAAATCTATTTCTTAGTCCTATGGGGATCTGTATCAGAAATTGTTGGTCCAGCTCAGCTTTCTTTTTCTGCACTCCAGAACAGCAGAACCCTAAAAGCAAATGGCAGTTCATGTCTTACAAGTAAATCTTGCCCTTATCTCCAGATGGCAAGAGCAGACCTGGCTCACCATCTGCACTACATTCCATATAGTGCCTTTCTGTTTATTATTGTAAAATATTTTTAATAGGAGTGAGGGGGAGTGAGGAAGATTATTACCACATTATATTGACTCCGTATCAAATTCTTATGCAAGCAGCCTTTTTCAAGAACCAGGTGAAGCTATGCTTCATTGGAGAATCCTTTAGGTATAATGCATGGTTAAAACTATGAAGTGGGGCTGCAAATTATGACATTTAGGGTTAAGACGCTGTTCTTATTAAACACTGATTTTTTTTCAAAGTGTCAGGCATGCAAGATTTACTAATTTTCTCATCTAGTTGCCAATTAATAATTCTAATTGATGAGCTATCATTAAGCTCATTATCAAAATTGAGATGCAAATTGATGTGAAAAAGTTAAAGATTATATAGAGCTTCTGAAATTATTAAAGAAAAAATTCTATCAAATGCAAATATTTAAAAGTTTGGCATTGAAGAAACAGAATGTGACTGAAGAACTGAAGCATATAAAACATGAGACATCAAATGCATAAATTCTTAATCTCCCTAAACTATTAGAAATATCTAATACATCCCAAAAATCTGTTACTCCTCACACGTGCTCTGGAGCATTTCTAATGCAAGTTACAATTTTGCCATTGATTTTTTATGAGAAAGTTCATCCCTCCACTCAATCTATTTGGGGGATTCCCATCAATTCACAGCAATCCAGTGACAGACTATGGTCTTTAAGGCGTGTTTTCCATTATTCCTGAATGCATGCTGCCTTTATCTGGAAGACTAAACAGCCCTGCAACTCTGTTGTTTTTTAGCTATGGCATATTGGCAGCTTTTAAAGACAGACCCTCATTGCGCCACAACAGCCTGCAAGACCACTTGCTGATTCAGCAGAACATCACTATCTGGGAGCTTTAGAATTGAACACCACCTTTTATATGGGCCAAATCACAAAAGTGAGCTCTCCAAAAAGTAAATCACAAAGCTATAAACGACACACAAACACACACACACACAAAGAAACCCTGTAACAGTTTATAGCTGCAGTTCCGTTTCACGTCTTCTACTTCTGCCAAAAAGTGTTTCATGAATTGGAGTATTTCATCCATTTGTATGAAAACAGTACAATGCCCAATATTAAATAGTAAGCAGGACTTTTCATACTATCCAGCATGACGCATGTCCTAACTTCTTCTTACACACAGCAATAGTCTACAGCAATTCTTCCAGATCTGGACACACAGCTCCTTTCTCAGTCCTTATTACCTTAAAGGGTCACTGAATCATTGACCCTCCATCATTCAGGTATCAGTCTGCAAGAAGGGATACAGCACAGGGCTGCCATGCTCCACAAAGAAGCCTTACACAGGAGTGTGCAATGTGTCCAGACATCTGCAGAAACCCATGCTCTGCAAACTGCACTTTCTATAGGTGTCGGCTCCTTTCCTTTCTATTGCACCCAACTGGTAAGAAATCAGAAAATGCCTTGAGACAACTTGCTTGCAGAAATATTCATCACTAATTTTGTCTTTGATAACTATATTTTAAGAGTCCATACTTCTTCTTATAGCATCTGAAATTCTGATTTATTTTATCCTTAGCCTGGAACAGGAACGTTTTTGTCTCTGCAAGCCTATGCTTGTCACACATTTCCCTGATGCTGCAGTCTGACCAGCATCAGTCATGTCATCTGCCACAATGCCACAGCAGCACCACCTTTACATTCAAACTGTGTTCGCTTCTCTGTTAAAGGTGTGAGTTCCTGATACGGGCAAGCTCTTGACTAAAGCTCAAAATACCAACTCTGACTTCCTTTCTCAGTGTCTCAGATGGCGGATAAAGACACACTGAATAAAACATGCTATTCTGCAGTCGCTGCTTTTGGCATCTGCATGAAAACTCTACGGAGTTATTTTCGTAAGAACTAAGTAATATATCATTTCCCTCACGCCCTTAAGAGCTTCTTCTGAAATAGGATTCTATACTGGCAGGGCAGCTAAATCGAGATTTTCCTAAATAGTCCACACATTGTATGATTTTATAATACAGAATCATAAAACCTGATACAGAATCATGTTTTCACCAAAACACTTTTCCTACCAAGCCTCAAAGAATTTACAAGCCTCAGAATGTTATTGCAGAAACACACCGAAGCACACAGAATGCACTGGTTTTCACAGTTTCTTTGAGTTTAATAACAAAGTATTTCTTTCTTGGTAAATTATGCATGATAAAAAGGGGTTTTCTCATTTAAATAGTCAAAGGATAAAGAGATTCAGAAGTACAAAGAGTTTGGTACTTAACTCAAAATTGCCTTCCTGGTTAGTCACTGGGTATGAAAAGAATCAGTTTCTCAGCTCTCACAAGTCTACAGACCAACTGAACTACTAACCTAACAATAAAGGCATATATTTAGTAATAGCTCTTTTCAGAAAAGAAAATTGGCAATGATAAAAAATACTGAAGTAGCTTTTTTTAACTAGTGTCTTGTTGACAGGCCTGTCTTTACTATTGCTGCTGAGAAGGTTTTCTCATGAGCCATACTCTTAAGTGCCACGTTAAAGAAGGGAGAATAACATTTCAGGAGTTGGCACCAGTTTGCATAGACAAAACTACAGGTTCAGAAAGACTGAACGTACTTTGCATGGATATTTGCTGATACTAACTGCCTGCTACGATTGTCAGGAATTACTGAAAGCCTTTATGACAATGCATGTTGGGCATTTCTCAGTATCTTCTTCTGTTTCAAAGCTTTGCATAATAGACCAACAGCAACCTATAGAAATAGTAACTTTTTCATACAGTGCGACAGCTTTTTAGTAGTCTATGGCTACTTACACCTTCTTAGCATATCACAGGCTAGGATTTTTTCTTTTTTCCCATTATTGTTTGACCAGTTAATTTAGTACCACAAACCGTGAAATCTGCAGAGCACCATTCACATTTTGTTCTAGCATTTCTTCCAAACATCCTCCAGATTCAGGAAGCGCCTGTCTTAAGAAAGCTGAGCCACCATGAAGGGCAGGTTCTGATCATAGACCTGCCTCTGCTGATCTTTCTGCAGCTAACTGCCATAGATCAGCCACTGTGTATTGTCTCCTGAGGAAATTTACACCTGTGCACTGCATTTCCAGCCCACAGGTGCCTTCCCATCCCCCAGGTGCCTTCCCATCCCCCTGCTGCTGACCTGCCTCCAAACAGAAAGCTCACATCAGCACAAATAAAAAGAAAGCATAGAAAAAAAAAAAAAAAATAATCCCCAGCCTTATGCTGACCCTTCTGACACAGTATGCAAATTCTTCTCATTTTTCCAATGTCTTTTTTTTCCTGAGCAGCCAAGTTAGATCCATTCCTGTCAGCATAAGAAAGCCTCACCTTTTATGATTTTTTAAAATAAAATACACTCTAACCAGCTGACAGTGTAAATTTCAAAGTGACAGTAAACACCATTAGCATTTAAAACCCACTATTCTTGAAAGTCATCCATTTGTTTTGTGGAAGCAAATGAAAGCAGACTTACTAGCTATGTAATTCCACGCAGTTTTCACATCCACTGTGGCTTTTGTAAGTTCCTTTAGTTATGAAACTCAGACTTGAGTTTTCTCAGAGCCTACCTATGTCAAAGAGAATTTTTCCAGTTACTTAAATAGGCAGCGGATTAGGCTCCACATGAGACACAAATTAACAGAGCCTGATTAACAGCAGTGCTGCACTTGAACCTGGTCTTATGCTGATGTCGATACTTCATAGGCAGTAGCTCTTCAGCAAGAAGCACAGCTGCTAAAGAGGGCAAAAATCAAAGAGCAATTTCCCCCACAATACAACCTGTGAGGGAAAAAAAAAAATAAAATCACAGAAAAGATTAGCTTTCCATGAATGCATTCAGTCTGCACTGCAACACACAGAGGAAAAAATGACTGAGAATATAAGCTCTTTATCAATTCACCTTTGAATATTTGCTGCCCCAAAATAGATTACTACTGTTTTATGGGGAAATATGGATATGTCTGGTTGGAAGGACTATATATTAGAAAGGTAATTTAATTAATTTAGTGATATAAAATATCTGGTTTTAACTTCAGGAATGAAACTGTCTTAGATTTAAAAAATAATTTAAGATGCCAGTCTATTTTAACAATAAATGTTATAGCCAGCATCTGAGAAGCTGCTCATCCCACCACACTGTCAGGCTCCAATCTGGCAGAGGTCTATAAATGTACTTGTGTGCACTATGAGTAATTTCACTGATTCACAGGGGTGGCTCAGACAATACTGCTAAACAGATGTACAGATTTGGGGCCTTAAAAAACACGTCCCTCTGGTAGCTCAGAGACAGTTTGAGCTTGTTCATATTTCAAAATTTGAGTGTTCCTAGATGGCTTAAAAATTGCAGTGACAACTTTGCTAACATCAGTGAAATGCATGAGGCAAACATGTACATGAGCCCCAGTTGGGCAACGGGTATAAGGGCACTGACCTGGAATAAAAACATTACCTGGAGAGTCAGCCACGTGGGACCATCATGTCCCTTTCCCCTGCACAAAGAGCTCTATCACAGTCCTCATCTCGCTAAGACCACCAGGATACACTCAGAGGAGGTCATGAAGATGCTCAGAGGGCTGGAGAACCTCTCCTATGGAGACAGACTGAGAGTTGGGCTTGCTCAGCCTGGAGAAGAGGAGGCTTCGGAAAGACCATAGAGCAGTCTCCCAGTACCCTAAAGGGGCTGTAAAGAAATCTGAAGAGGTGCTTTTTACAAGGTTAGGTAGGGACAGAACAAGAATGAATGGCTTTAAACTGACAAAGGGAACAATTCAACTAGATATTAGGAAGAAGATCTTTCCTGTGAGGGTAGTGAGGCACTGGCACAGGTTGCCTCAAGAAGCTGTGGCTGCCCTGTCCCTGGAAACATTCAAGCCCAGGTTGGACGGGGCTTTGAGCACCCTGGTATAGTGGAAGGTGTCCCTGCCCATGGTAGGGGGGTTGAACTAGATGAGGTTTAAGGTCTCATCCAACCAAAACCATTCTATGATTCCATGACTTGGTAAAAATAAAAAATAACCAATATTCTCCCTCCTGACAGGCTTTGTTATCCTGAAGAGACCAGTTCAATGCTCCCAGCACAGTGTCTTCATCAGGTCTCACAGCCTCCTAAACGCCTCCTTGGGTCAGAGCTCCTGAAACCTTTCACTGAAGACAGAACAAATACTTAGTGGCAAAATGTTTGCAACAAGAACATTTCCATCAAGAGGATTACAAGAAGAAGCCATTTGTTTTCCACAGACCATCACTACTTGACATGTATTAGAGATGATGATGTTTACTAAAATGCTATTTCCATGACACTAGTGTTTAGCTCCTCTTCCCATGCCTGCCTGCACATGTAGTTAACCTCACCCAGTGATAGCAACTGCTTTTAAAGAAATAACTTTCTATATTATTTTGTATATTGCATCATTTGCAGTCATGAGGGAGATCATAATCCTGGAATTGTTGAAATTACTTTAGGTTTTTTCTGAAAAATTTAAGGTTCAAGTTATTTGCAAAAGGAACCAAAGAGAAATAGTGACTGATTAATGCAAGCCTTTGAGGTAAGTAAACAGAACAAATTATGTATCTCCCCACGCCTGTGGATTCAGATTTTTACTTCATTTGCTTCACTAAGTAGTTTTCCCTGTAATAAACAGCAAATAGCCAAGTTCACTTACAGGGAGAATTTCAATATATGTGTTTGCTGGAGAGTGTAATCACATCAGAGTCTGAACTACATGAAAGCGAATATTTCTATGGGTCACAGATCATTGTGCAGCTGTGTTACTTCACATAAATTCAGTTTATGAAATACCTCCATAGGGAACAGAATCCCTAAAACACTTATGCCAGGTTAGCTATCAAACCACAACAGTTACTAACCTGAAAAAGCAGCA
>JANHGB010016827.1:20141-30557 GCA_026283785.1 Coracopsis vasa
CTGAGGAATTCCTTCAAGACCAGCAGAACTACTTACCTCTCTCTTTTTGATTGTGCATGGTTATAGTAATCATGAAATCGGTGTTGGGCTTCTTAAAAGGCATTAGGAAAAATCTAAAGGGATCATCTCTATTTTTGTATTAGACATTCAAGTAATCAGTTACTTTTTAGAGTCCACAAAAAGTTGAAAAAAGTTGCACTGAAATATAACTAAGAGCTAAATAAAATGCCATCAATCTTCTACACAGTTCACTAAAATGAACCTCCTGATTATACAGTTAAAATTTTAAAGTATCACACACCTTTTTAATGTAACATGTTTTGGCATTTAAATTTCAATTTTTACCTCCTCATAAATGGTGAAATTTCTTTACTGTGGAAGAGAATGGTTAAAACCTGAAGTGTAAGCACTGCAGATTTGGACGGGAGCACTGCATTCTGAAGGAGACGAGAGAATGAACATAGTTCATTAAATAATGTGAGTAGTAATGAGGGTTTACACAAATCAAACAGTGTGTTAGGTAATTGTAATGTTGCTTTGTGGTAAACCACCTGTCAGGAAGCACTTCCAGTTGAAGCTACGGTGCCTCCAGATGATTTCTAATTAGTGTAAACTTCACTGGCATGGAATAAACAAATTTTAAAAGTACCTGGGGTTTGGTTTGTTGTTTCATTTTGTTTGTGTTTTGGGTTGTTGTTTTTTTTTTTTCTTGTAGCTTCTTTCACCCTTCTCCTAGCACTGTGAAAAAGAAAACTCATTTACAGTGAGTACTAAGAGAAGCCTACCAAACTCATCTTGAGGAAAATGACAGTCCTTCATTCAGACAGGTGAAGAAAAGCTGAGCTCTGGAAAAGACAATTCCTAAAAAGATTTTGTCACCAAATCATAGAATATAAAACTTAACTTCAAAAGTTTAAAACAGCACATACCTCTGACACTAACATGATAGGGCTCCATGCCAATAAACATCATTAAAGTTTTCTGGGGGTTGTTTTTAAAGATACCAAACATTTTTAAGTGATGGATGCTCTAATAACAGAACAGCCTCAAATCAAAACTTCCACCCCCTCAAAAAAACCAAGGTACTGTAAAATGCAAAGATGAGTAACTGAGGGTAGTCCTGCCTGCCTCATTCACAGGACAACCTACATGACCACAGTATCACATCCGTGAACCTGGAGAAGATGAAAGCCATACCCTGGCACACACACCATCCCCTTTAAAGCAAAAAGAAACTGTGAGGAAGCAGTAAGCCTGTATTTAAAACGTACAAGTGTATCTCCTGACATACAATTTTATAGCTTCAGTCTTCTAGCAGTTTTCTTTATTCCATACCTGGTTACAAAAAAAAAGAAAAGCAAACTAAGGTTACAGCAGTGGCTCCTTCTACCTGCCCCATGCTGCTTACTGCAGAGCTGCCAGGCTGCTGCCAGCACTCTCGACATCTAATTTCATAGCAGGAAGATCTTCATAGCTCTTCATTAGCCAACTGACCAAAGAAACATAGATTATATGACCACAATTTTGAATAGGTTTGTGGTTTTCTGAAGTAATTACAGGAGCCTGGAGCACCCTGGTACTTCGAAAATTAATAAATCTTTCCTCAAAATCTATACATGCTATGCAACAACAACAAAAAGAAACAAAACACAAAACCTGAAAATACACACACACTCCTAAGCAAAGAAAGAAAGAAAGAAAAAAAAAAAAAAGGCAAAAGGAGTTGAGCAGATGGGGTAACAAGGTCCAGTATATCAAACCAAAAAAAAGACTATTGCCAAAAGGCCATGGAAGGTACAGTCAAACAAGTGCTCTTCAGGTTGGATGCAACCTGAAAACTTTTGGTTTTATTAAAAAAATAGAAAAAAAATCTACAGATACAACATTCTCTACCTTGGAGCTCAGAGAAGAGATTTAAAACACTGGATAGAGTTTATTTTTTTTGTAGGAATTGAAAACACCCCTAGAAATACAAAGGTATTTGGATAAAACAATCCTGTATGACCATTCATCCATGTTTGAAGTCATCTAAGCCTGTTTGTTGTGCTGTTGAAGCATATCTAACACTTCTTTTGCATTTTTCAGTACTTCCTTATTAAAAATAATAATAAAAAAAGGATTAACAACCAGAGTCTAGGAGAACAGCTGTTCTAATGAAACTTTCAGACACAATAAAATTGGAAAGCAGAAGTCTGTCAAGAAACTTGAATATGTCAAGTTCACCTCTTTTTCATTGTTAAAGAAGAATGGTAGCATGAACTTTAGTTTTTATTGAGTTTAATCAGTGTCGTAAGAAAAATCATTTTGCTCAAACTTACCTATTTTATCTAGATATCACTTAACAGAATAATGATCAGATGCCATCAGATTATTTACTGGGTTATTCAAGTAATACTGCTCATAATTACAAAAAGCCCAAGTTCCTTGAGTCTGTGTAGTCTACCTTACCTCTGAGCACAGAGACAGCTAGCTAGCAGTAGGTAACTAGCTGAGGCATAACAAAAGCTGTCTGAGTTTTTCTCCATCCCTGGAAAGCAATCAAGATGTGTGTATGCTATGAGTTTTTTCCAGAATGATTGGTTATGTTCATTAACTTAAGCCGCACAGAGAGTCTCTTTCAGTCAATTAATCTCAAAGCAAGGAGATAGTACTTGTGAATCATCTTGCCATTTCTCATTGCTTGGTTAGCTATAATTTTGTGCTCCACTACTGCTCACTGTTCAGAGAAGTTAAAACAACGATGAATGGCAGCAACTCTCATTACGACTACTTTGGCATTCTTGCAACAATCTAAAATAGGGTCTTTCTAATTAAAGCTCAAGAAAGTAAAGCTTCTCTAGTAATAATAGATGTCATGTGCTCTGGTAAATAGCTAAATCTGCTCTAAGTTAAGTTTGAACCTGTATTTCTCAGAAAACAGACTATTAAATTATTTTAATAGGTCAGCATGTAAGTCCCCACATCCTCAGATACCTCACTTGGAGAATTTGACTCAATTTTGAATTGGTACCTCGCTCACACCCCAGGAAACAAAAAGCGAGCATTTGTGCTATACATAAAATGCAACATAACAGTAAATAGAAGCAGATCTCTGGTTCTGTAAGTATGAGAGCTGTAATACTGAACCAAAGAAAAAATACGGTGTCGCTGCTTCTAATTCCATAAGAGACAGTAAAAGCTGTCACAGAGATCAGCTGAACCACTATGCTGGAATTATGCCAGTCACCTTCCCCATTCCAGCACCTTTCTTCAATCAAGAGGCCAACTTTTTCTAGGTACACGGGTGACAGGGTGGAAAAGGAAAGCACTATTTAGTATAGCATCTAAGGAATACATAGCAAGAAGTATGAAACTTCCAGACCTATTTATATTTCAAGAAATTAAATACTAAAATGGAAGCTCTCTGCAAGTCCCACCCTCACTCATTTTTTTTATGCTTTAAAGCTGGAATCACATGAAACAGAAGGTTGGGGATATTTTCCTTTTTTTTCAAGTTAGGTGCTGATCTCTTTAGTCAAAAGTTTCACTTCAGAATACAAGAACTGCTAGCAAACAGTCTGTCCACAGGGCCTCTACATCAACCTACAACAAGCACCTTCACAAACTAAATTGATCTGAAATAAAATACACTTTTTTGTCTATTTTCATGTTGATTATGACTGATAACATCATTACAATTCTTGTTTTGTGACATAACAACTGTAGATTTGCTTGTGGCCCTTTCTTTAAAAAATCCAAGATTAAAGTTTCAACCACACAAAATTACTTACATCATGCCCAAATTTCAGGTGTAATAATGCATTTCAGCTATTTGAATTGGTTCAAGGAATCTGCATTTGCGCAACGCTTCAAGGTCATGCAGTGGCTTTTCTGGAACAAGCAAGTTGCGCTCACTGTCTTTATACATAATCTCATTCCCTACAAAGTATCACAGCCCAAATATGTAGGAGTAGAAATACAAATATTAGAATAAAAAAGTGGAATAGTACAAATAAAGATGACAGTTGTTAATCTCTTCAAGAAAGCTTTTAAATGGGCTTTTAAAATAAACTGTTCCACCTACTACATAAACCAGCACAAGCTTGGCTCTAAGAAGCAACTGATTACTAATTTTAATCATTTTCAGCCTGTGTAATTTTCACATAAAATTATTTACAAGCTCTACAAATTAATCAATCCAAACAGCAGCTTGCAATATTTCCCTGCTCACAGGCAATACCTCTATTCTATCTAGAAAGATGAGAAGAGGTAGGTATGCATAAACTGCTGCCATCCATTGCAGAGCAGTGATTTGCATGCCTAAGCGTGACAGCACCTGAAAACACCCTGGCTCAGGAGCACTGCTTATTGGTGGTACTGCCAAGGCCAGGAAGCTCATCTACAAGTTATGATGGCATTGTGGTGCCAGGATACTGCCACAAACCCAACAGGAGAGAGACAGAACCACAGATGAAGCACAGCTGTCAGCAACGCAGATCTGCATATGCCCACAGCAGTAGTTCCTAGACATGGCTAAGGTTTCCTCACTGCAGGAGACAATTTTGATCCTCAGCAGCAGATTAGGCAAATCCCAGGATCCCTGAAAATAGTTTTGCGGATTCCTCACCACAGAGTCAAGTAAGAAGAGGAATGAGCCAAACATAGCTCGACAATGACAGCTGGATTTAGAGGTTATAGTTTAAGAACTTATATCAGTACCTCTCAAGGTCTATTTAGTTAAGGATGGAAACAGATGTAGAGCCCAGTTCCTCACCTGGCACAAACATCCACTGAAGCCAGTGATTTGTAGAAACTGTTTCTGCCCTGCTTTTCCACACATACTTTTCTTGTGGAGCTGATAGGATCCAGACTGTAACTTTGCCTGACACCTGGCTTCAGCCCACGCATGAGGAAGTTATCCACTTCAGAGAAGACAACAATAAACAGAAGGGACAGTGTTTTTTCACAACAGCATTTCATTTGCCAAAGATACACATGAAAACACTTCTATGATATCACAAGATGATGAGAAAATGGTATTTGAAATTATTCAGTATGTTATGCCAGGAACTTTTAGCTAAGAGGGACAATACATCCCAGTAAGATTAAAACCTCCACTTGATAGCACTGAGTTTGTCTTGGTCAATATTTAAGACAATCTGTTGATATTTTGGGATATGATCCCCTCCTCAGAAATTTGTGGTGTTCCAGGTATGTTAACTTTAAGATATAAGGCTCAAACCAAAACCAAACATTTGCCAGATTTAGAAAATGCATGCAATCCCTTCTTCACATCATTCCATCAACGGCCAGAGACATTGCCATCAGTGTTCATTTTAAAGGTCTCGATCAGGTCTATCACAAAGGGACAGCTGCGAGAAGTATCTTTCCAAGGGATTGAGGGAGCATGTGACTACAGACAGGAGCACAAGAGGTTCTTGGTGCCAGAGACAAAGGCCCAGACCAGGCAGCAAAACTACACGAAATGGAGCTTGAGGGCATGAGCTACTAAGCAACAACAGCTCCCTCCACCTTCTGCAAACAAAGGCCATGAGATAATTGTGGATTTTCTGGAAACCCAATGATGTCACACATAATGTAAACAGATTTGCATTATACAGTTCTGATTTACCTTGTGGCACCTGCTACATGTGCTATTGCTTTAAGGGGTAAGGCTGGGACATGAGGTGGGAAGCAAGATGAGCCTAGGAGAGAAGAGTGTGTCTCTTGCAGGCAGCTCAAATTACAGGAAAAATCTCCCAAGTTCTGGTAAACCCATTATGTCTTTATCCGTTGTATTTCCAATTCTTAGTATACAGGGAAAAAAAAAAAAGTAAAAAAACATAAAATCAACCTCTGCAGCATTATCACGAGCTCAAGTATCTTAAGCTTTTAATCCACACACAGGAATCAGTACAAGACACAAAATGCATTTGCCACATACGCTGCATTACAAAAAGCCAGCAGAGACTGAGAAACAGGGGTAAAGTAATACAAAACTTTAAAACTCCAAGAGATACAAGAGATACCACTATCAGAAGCTACCATAATTCTTCTTTAAGACGACATCTTGAGCAGAACAGCACCCATGTAACAAACGGGAAGTGAGGAGGATGCACCTTGCTCCTTATTTAACATCTCAAACTCTTCACAGCGACACCATGTAAATAACACATGCTGAACCATCCTACCTCAGAAATACATCTTGCTAAGTTTTGAAACACAGATAGCACAATGATGGGACACTTTTCAGTCAGAGAGTGATAAAGTGATATGAATGAGAAAAATCTGAAAAATATCCATGGCCCTTTTCCATTCAGCTGCCAACTTTGTGCAGAGTAAGACAATGTGCAATATCCACTGCCTAGCAGGGGAGGCAAGGAGAAAGGAAGGTTGTGTCTAAAGCAGGAAATTTGGTATCAGATGAAGAATCCTTCTGAAGCCCTTATGAAGCTAGAGGACAAAACTTCAGGAGAAAAACAAACTTGTTGCTCAAGTGATTTAAAAACAAAGAAAACAAAAATCCCCAAACTTTTCCTGTAACCACAAGCCAGCCTCCTGTTTTCTCCATGTGAATGAGAAAGAATAAGAAACCAGAACAAGACTTCCACCACAATACTGAAACATAGGGAGGTATTAATATACATTTTTAAAAGCTCAGACTCAAATTAAGGTGCATTTCTCTCCTGAAAATAAAGTTATTCATTAAGCTTTCATTTTTGTTACAAACCTGCGAACATCAAATAAAATACTCTATTTCACAACAGCTAGCAATTATCTATTTAGTGTCTACCCAAGCTAAAACCACAATTTTTACAGCAGGGTTGGCATGTATGCGTTTTTTTCTATAACATCCAGCGCACAGGCCTTAAGTAGAAGGCTGTTGTTTCCAAAGTGACAATAAAATCTGGATTTAGGTCAGAACTGTCAGAAAACCAATGCACCATATTTAAGTGTCAGATTTGGAAAAGAACCATAAGCAATACCAAATACCTTGCAAACATCTGAGCAAATTCTTTAGTCTTTTACTTATCATGATAAAGATCTATGCACCACAGCCAGCAAGTCAAAAGTATATTTTGAAACATGTATTAAAATGTAACGTGGGGAAAAAAAAGAAAAAAAAAAGAGGAATATAGGAATATATTCAAATACTGAAAATATGAAGAATTACCAACAATGATGCAACAATTACTTTCTAGTACATAATACCTCCCATGCTTGCTTTGCCAATAAACACCATTTGTCTGTGACCTAGTTCTCAACTTCTGTGCTTTGTACAGGTTTTTTTTGTCTGGGATGTCATTCATTTTGTACTGTATGACTCTTTCACCATATCCAATGGTCACGATTTACAAAAGTTATATAGCCCACTTGTCTGGCCAGGCTTTTGTTTTCTTATGACTCTAATGCAAACCATGGATACATGGTACAAAAAAATACAAAGAAATTAAAAAAAATAAACAACAATTGCAAAGTCCAAGTCACTCTGCTTTCACCATTTAGTTAATTTGCTCAGAATTAAACCAATTCATTACAAGCAACATATTTTTACATTTGCCTTTAGGTAGTTACTTCCTCTACAAATATTTTCTAGCACAACATTTGTTAATACAGCATTTCTGAAAAAACAACATCAAATAAAAAAAAATTATGGTAACTATTCCTAGCTTGTGAGATTTTTACTGTAACACAATTCATCACATATGACTGGGAAGAAGAGGGATTTCTTTCAAGTTATCATCTGTAAAACCCTGTGCACTACAGGATAACCTCTTAAGTGTTTGTTCATTTTTTCGCAGCCTTCACAGTACCCTTTGAAAACTTACCTTTCAATATGCCCTGCTGGACTCCAAGCAGTGTAAACAGATTCACACTCCAAGATGTCCTTAGCGTCTCTCTTCAAGCTCATGTCCAGTTTAGGCTTCAGATTTCAGTCTGCCTTACTCCTACCTACTCAGATTCAGGATTTGATTTAATTCAATTCAATTAACTCCTTTTGCTTACTTCTATGAAGCAAGAAACAGCCACATGCATATTCTGCTGGAATAAGGAAGAAAAGAACACCAGTGGTTTAGAACAAATCAGCAAGTACTGTGGCATCTTGGAAAAATACTCTGTATTCTGTGGCTATGTCATTACAGCCAACAAGCTCCCTGCTAATACCGATAAAACAGTCTGCACCTCCTTAAAGTGCATGAGATGGTCCAGCATCAGTTTTCCTATTGTTCATGTTTATAAGCCTGTCTTCAGATTTGCATTTATTTTCCTGCCTCTGGAAAATATGGACTAGACTTAAACACACTTAGCAAGCCATCCCAGTGCTTGAAGCATAACATTCCTTCACATATGCCCCTGGGGTCCTTCAGTTGCTGTTTTCACTGTCCAGTTCATGCAATGGTCTGCACTCTTTGGCACCAGCCAGCAACACACAAGCTACAGCTAGTGGCATTCAGGTATATTTTCCTGAAACTGCATCTTGCTCCTTATGCCTCACCTACAGCACTGCTTAAAGCCCACAACTTCTAGAGAAACAGGACATATACAGCAGGAGCTGAAAAATCTATGGGGTTTGATGCTGTCCATGAGCATTAAAGAGAAAATATTATATATACTTTGGTGACCTGCACCAAATTAAGGAAGTCAGCATTTAAATGTCAAGCTGCAAAATAACAGACACAAATTGGTTTCAGAAACAATTCAAGAGGAAAGGAAAGCTACGGATTTCTGTGTTTCTTGTCGAGATGGATCACTTCCACACACTCACACACTGTTTCTCTGGCCCAAAACTCAATAAAATATTTTGTGATATCTTCATTTTGTGGCAGATCTATTTTTCATCCAACACACATGTAAGAAGATACAAGACTGACAGTCTGTGGTTTGCATCATCTCACAGCATTGAAAATTTTTCCTGACTTTTGTAATGATGTGATTTATATACGAGATTCAGTCTTAACTACAGAGAACATGTTATAAATTACACGCATTTCCTAACCCACTTTGTCTTTATTCTGCAAGGGAAGGTCATCTCATTCATTTACGTCAGGGAGAGCAAAGTCACAGTGGAAAAAAGACAAACCTGTGTGTACACACGGTCTTAATCTCATTTGTAACCATATATACACTTAAACCACTTTTTATTAATTTCTACTTTCATATTTTTCAGAGAATAACAGCAGGCATATTGAATAACATCTATAATTCCATGTCCTCTGTAATGCCAGAAAGAATACACTATTTCAAAATACATTAAGCAGCTTGCTACTGAGACATACTAACACATTAGCAAAACCATTATACTAGAATTACACTGAACAACAATGGAAAAAAATCACTAAATTCACACTGAAAAAAGAAGAACAGGATGTGGAAAAGTCCTTGACATAGTGATTGTTTAGGTCATTTAAAAATAACTAGCATCTCTGAAAGCCCTGAAATATACCATTATAGCTTTAGTGGGTGATACACAACTCAGAATTTGGCTGTCCAGAAGCAGCAGCTATGCCGTAGGGAAGACAACCTTG
This sequence comes from Coracopsis vasa, assembly GCA_026283785.1. Taxonomy (NCBI): domain Eukaryota; kingdom Metazoa; phylum Chordata; class Aves; order Psittaciformes; family Psittacidae; genus Coracopsis; species Coracopsis vasa. Next base: position 29,648 of record JANHGB010016827.1, read on the forward strand.
GACATGATCTGAAGAACCTTGGAGAACTTCACAACTCACTTTGGTGAGTGCTTGGTAAAGCCTATATAGGAATGAGCTCTATAGGGCTTAGGCTCAAACAGAACCTTACAGAGACAAAGGCAGAAGGCACTTCCTCCTGCCATTTATTTACCAAAAACATAGTTTGCCCTATAACCGTGCTGACCTTTCCCTCCTCCATGCCAACCATTCTCTAACCAAAGCCACTAAGCCTCTTCAAAACTCAGTATTCCTCCCCAACTGGCAAAAGCACAGATTATTTCATACTATTACTCATTATTCATTAAACCTCTACAGAAGCTCTGCTATATATTGCAGAATGAAATTTAAAATAAGATTATTAACTCCCACATCAAGTTTAACTGATTGCAGGTCAGATGCAGCAGAACTGCTGCATCAGCATATCTACCAACATAGCAGAAACTGAGATATCACAGAGAGGCTTAAAACTTCTTTCAAAGACAAAGGTGAACAAAAAATCCCAGTTTTAAACTCAAATTTTCACTTTCAGAGATTTGGCAACAATGGCTAAAAAAAAAATAAATAAAAAAAAATTGTTCTGAAAAGCATTCTTTCCCTTAGATTGCTCCAACCTGGATATCTCACTTAAAAAGACATTACCTAAACCTTGACCATCTGATACATGACATCTGAATGTAGTATTTTAAAAAGCATAAAAAGGAGTGTCTGAGATGCCATTAAACACATGGCACAACAAGGACAACTGTGGCATTACCCTGCAGATGAATCACCTAATTAAATGAAGCAAGATGCTCTTCAGAAGCACAGTAGCATTTGACTTCTCGGGTCACAGAAGAACTTTTGGAATTTACGTACAATAAATGTGGATATTTATAAAAGAAATCTTAAAGAGAGTTTGAGGACTGCTGGT
>JANHGB010016830.1:0-28300 GCA_026283785.1 Coracopsis vasa
CTACCAAACTTTTGCCACCTACCCCCAAAAAAACAACTCAGTATCTTCGTTATTTCCTCCACAGGTTTGTTTTCTGTGTCTGCTTCTATCTCCACGTCTGTCTCGTTCTCTTCTAGGCTCCTCTGAGGAGAGTGTGACTCTTGAAAGAAAGCCAGATCACCCTCGCTTAGTCCAATACAAATAATGGCTGGCAATTTTTGTCATTCTGTTTCCTTACTGGTTTGGAAATGTGAGTTTCTAGGTGACAGCTGGCTCCAAGGCGAGTGCAACGTACTGGCTGCACCACGTCCTCACGTCTCTGAATGCATGATTTGCCAAGGTTGTGAGAGCTGATCATGTAAAGATTGTGTCTCGGCTAAAACCTGGTCAGACGGGTGTCTGGGTGTAACTTCACTTTTTATTCTGTATTGCGTGCTAGCAAATATTGGTTTATTCGCTGACAGGTGTAATTTGTACTTTAGCATGAAGGACAGAGGACTGTATGGACGAGGTGGTCTACCTTAGCCTGTCTTCTTAGGAATCCTTCAAAATGGCTTCTTACGCAGTGGAGGGGGAAGACAAAGGATTAAAATGCTGCTCAGTATCCCACAGAGATGAACCCTGAGTTGCATTAGGCCTTCAGCAGCATGTATCAAAGCTCTACAGAGAGATCTCATTTGGTTTTCAAGAGTTGTGAACTCCGGCTTGAGGAGTTGCAGTTTAATTGGACATCTTCTACGTGAAGCAACGTTGTCTAAAACCTGTAGAAAAAGAGTGTGATTATTGTAAGTTGGAAATTATGTATCTACGCAGTGTAATTCGTACTGTCGCTTTGGGCTTCAGATTCAATACGTTTGCCCCTAACATTTTTCTCTCAGCTACTTTTTCACAGAAGGATTGAATGTAGTTATTGTAAAGGATTGAGTATAAGTATTATAATATTGTCTGCAATGCTGATCTCTGGTTGGAGTTTTGAAAAAACCTGTGTGTTTGCACATGGTACAAGTGTCTAATGTAAGTTCTATTGAAATCTGAAGAAAATGGCCCAGACCTTGAACACAGAAATAAAGCTGTTGATTAAGAAGTCTGTATGCTTGAAATCTGTGTATTGCAGAGGAACTTCTTGTGGCTGAGTCTGGAGCTCTGTTTGGTCACTGAGGGTGAAAAATATTTCACCTACAGCTTGCTTGTGGACAGTGTTTCAAGTCTCTCATCCTTATGATTGTCCTTATTCTAGATTTATGACCGATGCAGCTCGACGTGAGCAGGAGTCTTTGAAGAAGAAGATTCAGCCAAAACTCTCTTTGACTTTGTCAAGCACAGTGTCCCGTGGGAATGTATCTACTCCACCTCGCCACAGCAGTGGAAGCCTTACTCCTCCAGTCACCCCTCCAATTACTCCCTCCTCTTCATTTCGCAGTAGTACTCCTACAGGTAAGCACCTAACATTTGGTTTATGCCAAATAAGCTAGCAATTTTGCTACGTGGCATTTGGAGAAAAATAGACATACTGAGGCATTGGGAAGAAAAACCCTAAAATTAAAACAGAAAAGCTTTGGGCTCTTTCATTTGCATTTGGTTTGCAATCTCTAAAATGTGTTTTTTCTTTGCTAAAGCAGAGAACGACTCTAACTTTACTGAAATTATTACACAAAAAACCTAACCTCACCAGAAACACTGAATGTTTCAGAAGACCCCTGATGTATCAGTAGGAGAGCTATGCATATGGTATACAGTGCCTGTTTAAGGTACAAGTTTTTTACACTACTTGGAGAAACTGAAAATTGCTTGCTGTGCTGAACCAGATTCTTGGCCCAAGTCAGTCTGGTTTACATTAGGTAGAGATCTTGTCAGATAATTTTGATACACTTCAGATTAAATACCAGTTATTTCTTTCTAAAAAGCTATGTATGTAATACATCTGTTCTATTCTGTAACAAGTAGGCTCAACATACTCTTCTTCATAGGAAATCACACGAGCATCCCTGCCTTGATAAAGGGTTATGCAGTGTGTTTTATAGAAACGATTTAATGTTTTAGTATCAGTGATTAAATGGAAAAGTTTCAGCGTTATTCGTAACACTCTTTCTGGAAGTTCTGAAATAAATTGGTTGTTCATTTATGTCCCTGGATATGAAAAATGGGAGCATGTTGAGAATAGCTCGATGATAAAGTTCTAATGTAATTCAGAAAATTTTAATAGATTTTCTTAATGATCTCCTATTTGAAACAATCTGATTTGTTTCCTTGACATCCTACAGATGCCAAGGAATTTCTTTCTTCTGTTTTGCTTTCGCATAGCTCTTCCTGAGAAGGCTAATTCATTATGTGGTCAGGTAGTATAACTGCACATCTGTTCAGAAACACTGGTTAGCAATGTACTACTTGAAACATGTTCCATCAAATGCTAAAGAAAAAAAGACAACATCCGTCTACTTAAATACTTTTTAATTTTTTATATATTTTTCAAACCTTTTAAGTTACTCAATGATGTTTTACCTCTAGATAGACTCAGCTTCTCATGGCTGAGTTTCTGGAGTCCTGCTTGCCAGGTTATAAATAATACCACCTTCCACTTTCTTCAGCCTCTGTTCCGAGTTCCACATTGGAGCCCTGTTGCAAAGTTAGGGCTTGTAATAGCCTGGTAGAAAAAAAAGGTATATTATTTATTGAAGAATTTGGGTTGTTTTAAAGTAACTATCAACTAGGTTGCATTTCAGCAGCCTCCACCCAGAATTTCTATTTTTGTCATCTTAAAAGCTTTTCTGGGCCTAAAATAAGCATTGATATTTTTTCTGATAACTACGAAATTTTTCCCAGTGTTTGCTTGGCACAGGATTTTGGTCTCCGCAGTGGTTCTAACCTATGTAGGTGAGGTGGGTGCTCAGAATCATGCTGTGGCTGAGTTTCTCGTTCTGTTGATGCAGCGCCTGTAGAGGGAGCCCAGGAGGGCCAGCAGACTAATTTTAGGTAGGCAGCTCACATGTCTGTTGTTGGCTGATGCAAATCTTTTTCCCTCAAGTGCAAGTGTGTATGGCAATTAACTAGCGAGGTGATAAAACCAGGGATAGTCAGGCGAGATCTGTTTCAGGGAAACAATTTGGAGTATGTAAATTGTACTGCATTTCAGCCTCGCAGTGCCTACACAACTTCCAAGCCCTATAGGCATAGCCTCCACTGCATCCAGTCAGAATGAACAATACTGCTGTATTCCTTCTGTGAGATCCTGTTTGATTTGTACTCTGAGCAAACTCTTGTTAACTCGTCTTTGAATACAGGTAAACATGTATGTTGTGGTAACTTAAGAAAATAAAGAGGATATTTTTCCTTAGATTGCCTAAAAAGACATCATCTGGGTTGATGTTTATTTGTTATAATCCAAATATAATTCTTGTCCTCATCCTCCTCTAGACCTATACTTTGCCAAGCTATTAATGAGAAATTCAGAATGGCACTTTCTCTTTTATTATCTTCCATGTCAGTTGTTTGATACTGTGTTAGGACACCAGACTTCAGCAGCATACCTGGAATTACTGTTACTGCACAAGGCATAACTCAGAGCTGGTGCTGCTTCAGATGCCAGAGAGAAAGCATGTTTTGCAAACTGGTGAGATGGCATATACATAGGCATGTCCTTCAGCAGAGAGTGTCCTTCGTGGCTGTTTGCCATTCTTGCTTCAGGTAGAAAGCAGAAACCTCACTCATCTTCTATGTCCCGTTTTCCACATACTGTCCTCCCTTTAGGTGTGCTGCTCATCTTGGCTTTCCTAGATATGGTAGTCTTATCTTGGGTGAAGGCAGCAGCTACCTGAATCCCTGTCATCTTTGTGCACATTCTTACAGCTAAGTCCTGCCATTTCCTGATGCTATTAAGCTACTGTTGCCATTTTTCAGCAAAGCATAATTTCATATAATAATCTCTCATCCACATATTGACCAGACGTGAACCACTTAGCTTGTGAAATTTGATAAGAAACTGTTCAAGGTGGTTTGGCTATGGGGAATGTTTGTTAAGTTTTGCAGTAAAAATCCCTGCCAAAAGACTACAGGCCAAATTCACAGAAAGAGCTGAGCAGCTTCCAAGCTGACACACATACATGCTGCAAATGTTGCATGCGTATGTATAGCACCTTCTTCTGTATAAATGAGATCAGTCATGTAGAAGCAGAAATATTCAGCAAAGAAGTGTGCTCTTTAAGGCTCTTCTCAGGTAATGAGGCAGACGTGTATTTATCTGCAGACTGTGTATGTGTTAGTCCCCCAGAATGGCCCATTTGTGGTTTTGGTGGGTAGTAGAAATGTGCAGCAGTTAATTTTCTGTACCTCCCCTCTGTTCCCTCGGGGTGACTGGCATGTGCGCTCTGCTTACATTTGGCTTTTTGTTCCCTCTCCTATAACAAGTTTTCTCCTCTTCTTAAGACCTGTGTCCTCTCATGATTGTAGAAAGTTCCCTTGAAAAGCTTGTTCCAGTTTTTGTTTTAACAATACTGTCTCCCAGGAGTAAACTTAATGCTCTCTTTAGTTTTCAGGCAGAATTTAGCGAAAGAAATGGCTTCTATTAGCTATATAGGCTCCTTAGGGTGATAGGGAAATATTGCTAAGTAGCACCAGCGCACAGCTTATTTTGGAAAGATGTTAATGGTCTGCAAACATTGAAATATCTCTTTATTTAAGGAGTGCTCAATTAAATTGCAAAAACTTATGTTGCCTTTATATTTAAATGTCAATTTTAAACCCACAAAACTAATGAAGTCTAGTTATGGATAAAACTGGGGCTGACATTGCATCTTTAACATACGCTGTTAATTTTTTAAATGTTTTCATACATCAGTGTGGCTCACAGATGAAATTTCCTGCCCCAGCTTCCTGGCTTTGGAGTGTAAGTCAGAGCATTGACATGCCTTTGAAAACTATGATACCTCTTCATACTGAAAAGCTTTAAAAAAGATTCTGTGATACTAACTTTTTAGTAATTAATTATTAAAATAACCTGGTCCCAGTTTTAGTTATAAAAGTAATACATAGTAATGACTCTCAGACTTAATTAAAAAAATAAAGCCATTTTTGCATTGAAGGAGTGCCAGAAATCATCTGAAACCACTGGTTTGTGTTTGTTTGTTTTTTCTTCCATATTTATGACTTTTTTTATTTCTCTGGGGTTTTTTACTTTTTTTAATTATTATTATTTTTATTATTATTTAAATTATTCCAGACCTGGGATAGTAAATTTCAGCCTGGAGTGAATTTTTGGCCTTCTTATAAATCCTAAAGCAAGAGTTTAATACTACCAACTGGCTTTTTAATGGCTCAACCCTAAGTCTTGCGCACGCCCAGAAAAAAGCTGGGATATTTGAAAACCTCATAATTAGCGTTACATTTTGCTCTGAAGAAACTGGCTTTCAGACCTCCTTTCCTGTTTATTTTGATTTTAATAGATGACAAGTTGTAACATTTACGCTGGTTTAGTAGGTTTATAGACCTACTTACTGCCTGATCGTCTTGGGCAGCAGGTGGCAGCCAGTCCTGGCAGTGAGCACTGAGGATGCTATGGTTGGCTGGAATGGCTGCGGCTGTCGGTCAGTCCTTCCTCTTGTAAAGCAGATGAAAGAAGGAAGTTTTCATGGGTGGTCATAGCTGAGCCCATGAGAGAACTGGCAAGTCCCATTTTGATTTGCATCTGTCAGTTAAGTAGGTGACTAACTATTATTAATTAGGATAAATGCCTTTCTGGGGAGTCATATTTGTGCAGTCATTTGACTACATCTGAAAGATCTTACCTTTCCTTAATATGGCAAACTTCCTTGTAATTTCCACTAGCCCAATCTCAATATTTGCAGAAGTGACCCCATTTGCTGCTCACAGAAAATAACCTAATTTCTCAACCTCTTTTTTTCTTTTTCCTTCTAGTAAAACATGAAAGCAATGAGTTTAAGATGTAAACTGTGATATTGTAATCATATATGCCTAAAATTTCAGTACAGGAATATTTTAAGACTAAAAAACCCCTATGGCTGAAGCTTTCAAGTTATTACTATTGATGTAGAAACCATTACATTTACCGTCTGAGGATATTATTTGAATGATGATTTAGTAGATCTGTAGTAACTGCATAGGTATATAAAGCATATTCTTAAACTGAAGTCAAGATGGCATTATAGCTGTGTCAATAATCCTAAAGCTGCACTGTTTCAGCCAGTTAGAACGTATCATGTGAAATGGGACATTTTTTAATATACTATATTATTAATATATTAATATTATTAATAAATCATATTAGTAGTGAACCATGACTTTATTTAATATGTGATTTAAAGACAGAAAGTGAAATCAAATATATTTCCAATTAAAAGAAAAATCAGTCTTCCCCTAGGATGTATTTTCAGAGCGTGGTGCAATTAGAAGTAATTATGATACCTGTTTTGACTGCATTATGAAATATCTATAATGACTTTAATTATGTTTGGGTTTGTAGGTTTGGCTAACAAACTAAATTGAAGAGAATTGAGTCCCATTTACATCATTAGGGACTATTTTCTAAGATTAAAATAGTGTATATATATAAACTCTTATTCAATAAAATCAATAGATTCTTACAACTCAGACAATCTTTCTTCTTATTCAGCTGGATTTTGTTCAGGATTCAAATGCAACTACTGGCAAAACAGTGAGCAAAAGATTACAGCTTCCTTCTTGTGTTAGCGAGTGTTCTTGCTACTGATGAAATAATTTAGAGCTTTATTGTTCCCTCTTACGGGTGACTAATTTACAGGGGAGGAAAGTCTGTGTATTACAACTAAATATTTCCTTTCTCCTCCTGCCAGAGGCAGTTGGGATTTAGAAATGAATCTGTAAGGATCCACCTTGCTTCTGGTCCGTTAAGCACTTGTCTGTTGTGGGAGCTTTGATTTTGGGAAGCAAAGCACTGTTTGGCAGTTCATGAGTTTTCCCAATAAACCTTGTTATCTCAAGTAATGTTATCTCAATGGCATAAGATACCATTCTTATAATTCCACTTGTATAGCATTTGCCTTCATGGATAACTCATGAAGGAATCCCAAGGGCATCCTCTTCAATCTGTTCCTTTTTCTTTCCCAGGAATGCAAAAGCTGAATTAAAACCACCCATTGTTTACTGGCAATAGCAATCAAAAACACAATAGTAACCAGCTATTGGAATTGGGCATTGAAATAGAGTAACAGGCATGTTGGAAACTAATATGGTTTAGATTCTAAAAGTGTGTTTCTTTTTTGTTACTTTAAGTTGTTTAAACAAATGTACTGTCTTGTTGTAATGCAAAAGCTCATTCCTCTTCATAGGTATCAAAGCAGCTAACATTTCAGCGTAGTTCCCATATGTTACACTTTCAACAATGAAGTAATCATATGGCACAGACAGCTGTTACGCAGAGTGCTATAACAGCATGTTAAACAGAATCCAGCAACAAAAAGAGATATGCTCTGCTAAGTTATTTTGTAAGTTTAAAGTAGATAGTAAGAATGTAAAGCAAGAGGGTTGTGCCCCCCCTCAAATGAACTAAGGACTGAGAGAAGGAGTTAGGTGCTCAAACTTCTTTTGTTTATGGATGTGCTATTAATATGTAGCCAAATTAATCTGAATTTATAGCAGAACTGCAATTTATATCAGAATGTTTTTGATTTCTGTCAGCAGGTGGCATTTCTGAACTCCATGTTAGGTTGAATCAGAGCAGACTGTGAGCCATTAAACGCGCTATTCATTTAATAATCTGCAACAGCTTTTCCTTTGGGCAGTGCAGATTGGCTCAATACTGCTACAGCTGAAGAGAGCTTGTTCTTTTGTGGTGGGCTTCTTTCTTTAAGGCTAGTGCACTGCAAAATATTCTTTGATTAAGATTTTAAAGTTTTTTTGAATTAGACTTGAGAGTTAGGACAAGTCAGTGGAAACAAGTACACGTCGATGATCTTTTGAAAATCAGGCTACAAATACAGGTTACATGCACTTAAGACATGATTAGTGTGAAGCAATTAATACCAAGGAGGTGAATGCCTGACTTTGAGCACATAACAAGTGTTTTGTCAGACTGGAATGAAGTATTCTGCTCTTGCAGAGTTGCAAGCTCAAGACTTTAATGTAGGCACAAAAGCCTAACTTTAGCCATTCACTTCAAAAACTCTTCACCTGTGTTAGCATATTGTAAATGCTCAGATTTAATTATTACACCTTACGTTAATGCAGTGTAGTATCATGGAGATGCAATTTTAAAAATAATGAAAAGTAGAAATACGAGATCAAATCCCAGGGCTCTTGCATTAAATCATTGCAGAGAAGTGGGCTGAGAGTGCTACATTTTTGTGTGTTTGACTTATGGGGTGTGTAGCAAGTTCTACTGCAGCTTGAAAAAACACATTTCAGATGTCTGAGGAACCATCTCATTAGTTGTTCAGATTGACAGAAGTTTCTACTTGCTTAATTGCCTGTTCAGAGACCAAAGAACTTGTATGCTGTGTTTTTATTAAAAATTAAATATATAGACCCACTCTTGTATAAGCAGTATGGGCAAATAGCTAAGCCATACTTAACAAAATGAAGACCAAAATCTGTTCTCCAACATAATGAAAGTTTGAATGCAAATGATGTTTCAGGACTGCAAAGTATGATAAAATCTATGATAAAATATCTTGAGGGAACTGTATTGTGGTCTGTGGCAAAACTTCCCTCTGAGGGACTTCACTGATGCCAGGATTTCACATTTCAGTTCAGATGATGAAAGAGGACTTTTTAATTCCTGGAGCCAGAACAGGCCCATCTAATTGCAGGTTTGGGGACCTATATGAATCCTGCACGCTAATTGATACATACATATGTTTGCCCAGCATTCAGCAGTCTGAGGCACCTATTCTAACAGAGTCTTATGGGTGTTCTTGTAAAAAATAAATACATAAATAATAATTAAAATAATGAATGGCATTGTGCAAAACAGTTGATCAGTAGATGACTTAAGTATAATATATGTGTGTGCTTAGACGTGGTATGAGATTTTAACACGAGCTTTTGGCTGAGGCCGTGACTGAGCATGAATAATAAGTATAATCTGCTAGTTTCTAGTTTTTGCCTTAAGGAATAAAGCTGTAGTATGAGGTTTCCAATAACAATGAAAAATAACAAGTAAAAGTGCAAGTATTTCCTGTAGGGGTTTTCTTAGCACAGGTGGGATTTGTTCCCAGCAACAGTTAAAAGATGTTGGGTTTTTTCAGCACTGTATACCACATTCTCTTCCTAGGGAGCCAGGCTTTAACCTTGGACACACTCAGCTCTTTTTTCCAGAGTGAAAAATGCTTAAGTGCTTATCACTGTGCTTGGCTAAGTGCTTCAGAAATGGCTCTCTTCTTTTTTTTCTAGAAGGCATCTGCTCTCAGGTGGTGTCCAGGATCCTTAGAGAGGCAAGAATATGCATTATATTGGTTGCTCATTGACAAAGCTGAACCAAAGAATTACGTTCCCAGAACATTCTGAAACTTCATCTTGGAGGATCTGTGGAGCAGAGATGTTCTTGTACTGCATGCACAGCAGCAGTGCTGTTGTCGTGTCTTGGGTGTGACTACATGGCAAGTGATAGTTACTAACTTACAGCCCCAGATCTAACACCTTGAAATTACCATGAAGAGCAAGCGCCTTATCTTAGTCAAGCCTGAACAAATTGGTGGTTCAGTGATTTCCAAGTACTCCTAGACTGTATGGAAGTAACTGTATCTTGATGTCCCAAAGTGGCTGGAGATCTCTTCTGCTGAGGGACCACCAGCAGACTACTGTAACTCCTGTTGCTCCTATTTTCTTGATCAGTTTCTCATGGAATTCTGAGCACAGGGCTTCAGTAATGTGGCTATGGTTCTTTCAAAGTCCTGTAGCTTTGTGGTACAGATCCTGGAGTATTTCTGAAGAGCTGTGCTAGACACGCCAACACAACCTGTGAGCATCTTGCTTTTTCAGAGGTTTGGGGTTCCCACTGATCCAAGACTGTAACCTTATAAATACAGAGCAAAATGATAGGGATTCTCCTGTAATTAACCTTTTCTGTGGTTTTCACAAGGACACATACCACAATAACCTCCCCTGCTTAGTCCTTCTTTTAACTCCATCCTTAACTAACTTAAAACCTAAGTGCGAAAAGATGCATACTACATTCAAAAATGAAATCATTTTAAAGTGGTGCTGAAACAGTTGAAATTGCTTTTAAAGTTAAAAGAACATTTTTAAGTGTATATAGAGGAAAGATATTGAGGTGTAAATAGCTGATGGGGGAAAATAGAGCTGTGCTATCAGGGGAAAATACACGAAGGCTTTTTTTTTTTTTTAATCACAATCCTTCTCATAGCTTTCCTCTATATTTTCTGGTTTTCTTTCTTTTCCTGCTTTATGGATGCATTTCCCTTATAATTCTGTTAAATTTCTCATTTGCTCTTTAATTTGGCAGTAAAAATGCATTGAGCCCCGTTTGCTATAAAAGTACGTTCTGGGACGATTGACTCAGTTGTTAGATTTTGTGCTTTCCAGTAGGACTCTGAATCTTGCCAGAGAAGGCAGCACATCAGAAGTTTAACATTGCATCTTACTTATCTCACTCACTGCAGGTAACTTTACATGCAACCTCCTTTTTGTTGTACTTCGTCTTCCCAGCCCCTTCAGAGCATTCTTGTTTGATACAGACATAAATTGCACTGGCAATTGTAAAGCTACTGTGCTGTAGAATTGTATTTTAATTGCACATACCTGTAATTAATTGTATGGGAATTTTCACAGTACTCTCCCCAAGGAGCAATTTCATTGAAAAGTAACCGAGTTGTCTAGACTATAGCAACTCATAAAATCATCGCTAGTTTTGGGGTTTGAGCTACAAAGCAGCAATAGAAACATGGCTTGTAGATTTAAAGTACTTCCAAGCACAGGAACTGTTTTATAATCCCCATCATAGTAGTCTAACCTGGCAAACCCTTTTTAACAGAGTGGAGAACAGAAAATGTACAATAAGCTTAAAATAAAGATTATCTCTGTGTTAATTTGTGATAGGAGTTTTTTTAGCATAGAAGTGCACCCGCTGTACATGGACCTTTCTTACTCCAAATGTGTAAAAATTAGACATTTTGTAGCAGGCACATTGTTGCCTGCCTTTCATAGCTTGAAGAATAATACCTGCTTAAATGTAGAAATAGTGTGACAGTCAAAACGAACTTCAGTGGTTCTGGTAACAATGACAGCATTCATGTTTGTGTGTTTACACTGCAAGGGCCAGTTGGTCAAAGGATTTCTTTATTATATTCTTTTTAGCTTTATAAGTAATCTGCTAATAGTCTTGAAAATTACTAAGCAGAAGCACAAATGTGGTTTAGAAAGCTGGAAACTGTAGTTGAGCACATGGAAATTCTAGGTGTTTATTTAAATTGTGTGCATGGATATGTACATATATAAACATATCTATATATAAATATTACACTGCAAGATTGAACAGGATTTACTTGTACCATTGTAGTGCCTCAAGGACTGAAAAAAATCACTAGCTATATTAGTGCTGTGTATCTTCATACTGAAGGTGGTTACGGTTTTCAAAGAGGTTTTACAGTGCTTAGCAGAGAAAAAAAAAACATACTTATTTAGGCCAGTGCTTCAGTGTGCTGAAGATGGTGAAACGTAAGCAAATGTTTGAGTTTTCCTTGCATTGTAGCCAAAGCAAATCAGAAGCAGAAAAAGGCAAGGACTAATGTAGCATTTCACACTTGATGGCTTAAAACACAGAGAGGTTTATTTCACAGGGGAAATGCTGTATTGTGAGTTGATGTTAGCCAGTACACGATCATCAAAATGATGTAAAATTACAGGAAAAACAGGGTTGTTTGTAGCTTTTGTGTATTACCAAGACAGCTAAAGGCTATGAAATATTTGTTGACCCCCAGAATTATGTATTCCCTTGTGTTTTTAACATTTGTGCCCTGGCAAGTAAAAGACGCCACCCTAATTCTTGCTGAAGATGAGCTGGTGCTTTGTCCATGCTAGCATGGGCTCTCTCTTGTAAGGTTTTGCCATTTATAGTCAGACAGCATCATTCATGGCAGTTTCTCAGCACTTCTGCCTCTAACGCCAAAGGATACAAGAAGCCAAGGAGCAATGGAAAATAACAACTTGAGAAGTATTTTTGTTTCAACTTCAGCCCGGTGATACATCATCTGAAACAACTCACACCTGGTAACATACGTTTTGTACACCTGATTGGAACAGTGATAGCCTCAAAGAAAGGTTTGTGACAGCATACCAGGCACATTGCAGATTTTATTTTACCAGAATCTTTGGGTTTTTTTTAAAAAAAAGAGAGGAAGCATGACTCCCCACTGAATGTGTTCTTATGTTTGAGTGCTACAAATGTGTTTCTTTCTCAGAAACACAGAGTAGGATTAATTAAAAAACATGTTTTCTGTAGATACTGTGTCTAGGCAGGATGGGAAAATCCTCTATTCTGGCTCAGTAACCAATAGGCATTTTAGTTCTTACTAGTAATACTGAGTATTGTTACTAGGGCTATCTATCTTTCAAATTGTACTGATTTTTTTAAGTACGGATGGGTCAGAGCATTTAAAAGCAGGTAGAGAGAAGCATTACATATCTTTTTGTGCAAAATAAATACTTCCGCCCTTCAGTGCATTGAAATGGAGAATCTGCCATTGCCTCCCTCATTGCTGGTCAGGGATTTGTAACCCTGCTGGGACTCATAAACATGAAATTCCCTCATCTCAAAGCTGCTGAAAGAGCTCTGAGCTGCCCTGGATCTCTGCAACTCTGCAACACCTTAGTCCTCCATGGACAGCCTGCTGTCGGATCCTGTTGGCATGATTCAGCCCGATAACACATCAGGTCTAAGGTCCAGCCCGGGAGCATCTTGGAAATCCCCATGTTACTGAATCCCACTGAAATTAGTGGCATTTCTCACATAGTGAGTGTTACAGGCACAACGATAGCAATTCCTCGGATGGGAGCCTCGTCATAGCTCGGTGCATCCTTGCTGGGTTTGTGCAGGGATGAAGGCAAAGCACACGGCAGTCAGGGTGGGTAAGGACTATGTGCATTAGCAGTTTTATGGCCTGTACTGTAAGTGGCTGAATAGCTTTTGTACAGCTGTAAAGCATGTTTAACCCGACGTTATAAACCATGTCTCAAATGTATTTTTAGCTTCATAAACTCTAGTTCATTTATGTAGGTACTTTTTATTGTAATCCTGTATCTTAAACATGAAACTGTTTCCTGATACTGTTTCTAGTTTTTTTCTTCTCTTTTATGAAAAAGTGGGGAAAGAAAAGGAAAGCTGCCTTTTTGTTACATGCATCAGGAGAGTCCTTAAGTACAGTAATAGTGCCCTGAACTTGTATTTTTATACTTCTAACCTCAGAATGCAGGCCTAGCAACTAAAAAGCGAAAATAACATTAATTATGACTGTTCTTCGCTGTGGTTTTTGGAGTATAAGTTTGGAACAGATGTCTGGGGGGAAAAGAAGGGGGAGGAAGGATGGGTTGTTTCTTAGCCCCAACTGGTTTTAATTCTTTCTTGAACATTTTGAGAATAGCTTTAAACGTTTGCCAGAGTTCAGTTAACATCCTGTGACTTAAGGTGGAAAATGTCCTACTTTGTTTTTCTTCAAACATATACCTGCTCTTGCTGCTCATGCCAAAGCCAGAGAAAGAACGGATTCCAGCTGGCATGGCTTTTATTACCGTTACATTAATTTGCAGGTTAAGGCTCAAATTGGGAGGGGTCTGCTGGATTGATTTATTTATTTACTCTTTTTATTTTCATTATTTTAAAAAGTGCCATGTAAAACACGGCCATTTAATTACAGGAAGGTTATGCTCTTTTGGGGGGAGCCTTTAACAGCTTATTCTTGTTTACATGAAGTTGTAGAAATCGTGTTTTAAAATATGTTTAAAGTAGAGACTGTGCTCTTGGGTTTATCGTGTTTTTCCTGTGCTGTGTATAAACAGAAGTTTGTACATTATTGAAAGCCCTTTTTTGTGGAAAACAGGATTGGGAAAAAAGTTTATATAAGAATGCAAAATAACTTCCCGAGACTATTGGCGCAGTGTGACTATAAAACCTCAACAGCACATTGTGCAGTGACATTATAACAATTTGCTTTAGCACCTCTGCAGAGCTCTCAGAAAGTCCTGTTCTACAGAACACATGCCATGGTATCAGTTGACTGTTTTTTTCCAGGATCAGTTCTTTACATGCATGTTTTTGTGATTAGTTGCTGTTTCACAAGGAATTGGAAGTGGAGATTTTTTTCTTATTTAGCTTATTACATGCATGTTTTATTTGCATGCATTTATAGTCTCAGTACTTTGTAGTGTATCTGCAAGTTCCTTTTAGTACATTTGTAATCTCTAGAGTGGGATTTTTTGTGGTTTAGTTTTAGAGTATTCTTTGATATACCAATATCAAGGTACAGATAGATCAAGATAGAAAATGGCACACCATTGCTGCTAAGGCCAGATAGAGTCCAGCTGTTCTACCAGCCTGTATATTGGCTCTGGAGGACTATTTCTTTCTTAACCTCAATGTTACTAGTTCTGATTCTCTTGTAACCCAGAATGGTGAGCAGATCTCGTGTGTAAATAGTTCCAAATTTTACTGACAATGAATAAGAATATGTCATAGTAATAGTACTTTAAATAAAAACATTTATGTTTGTTTTGTACCTTTATCATTTTAGCTTTACCTCCAGCATTTTAGGGTGATTTCCCATATAGGCTAGTTCATCCGAAATCATTCCATGCCAAAATACAGTATATTTGGTTCTGTGGTTTACCTATAGGATCTGCAGTGTTTGCATGCTTTCCAAAGTGGACTCAAACCTTGTAATTGAATACATTTTCAGTCACTTAAATTTCACCAGGAGCTTACACTGAGCATTTAAATGAAAACTAAGGGTGATCTGAAATGTTGACTTGACCTATCTAGTGTTACATTTAGAACACCAAGTATAAAGCTATGTACCCGTCCATGGGTTGGGTGCAAGGTTACTTGTGGGTTCATCCTGTTTGAGGTACCACCCTTCAAAATAACTTCAGAAAGTATCTTTTCAGACTGTCTCTGGGACTGTGGAAGTTACAGTTGCCATTCCTGTGACTGTGAGATTGTGTGGAGGATGTCCAGAAACATCTACCTATGTCCTTGCTTGCTTTTGAATGTTTCTCTTCCTCAGTATAGCAGGCCCTATTGGCTGAAAGCCACTCTTCAAATGATGCAAAAACCCAAGAAAAAATATTTTCCTGTCTAACTTCTCTAGTGTTAAAAAACCCTATCACTCTTTGAATCCATATTCACCTTACTGCATGAGGTGCATTTTTTTTAAATTCTCTTGGTGCTTATTTGCTCACTGAGCCTTGCTTCAGCCAGAGACAATAGAAAATTAGTGTTTCTGAGCAGTAATAGTTGCTAAACAGCTTGTTATTTAGCACTTGATACTTGATCTGGGCTAGGAGAGGACTGGAAGGGAGGGTGGTTTCTCGAGAAGACGTTTTTCTGGCCGAATCCTGCTCTGACTAGTGTCATGAGGAAGAGTAGAATGCGGGCAGCAGCGACAGCTGAAGTGCAAGATGAAGGACATGCTCCTGGCATGAGCGTGTGTGTGAGCAGCCCGGCAGCGACTGCCACAGACCACACAGCCTGCGGGACCCGCTGCTCCACTCAGTGCAAGGCCAAGTCAGTAATGAGTTGTAATTGCTATTTTGATGGCTCTTTTGTGGTCGTGCAGAGGGAAGGAGGTCTCTGCCAGCCTTGGCAAGTGCCCATATGACAAACCATAACCATCTCAAGCAGCTCCCTCGAGTGACAGCAGAGCTGCCAAGCATGCAGTTGGCTTTGAGAACAGTTTTGCCTCTCCTCTCCCAGGAATGAGGCTCAGAGATACTTACTGGGGTAAGAGAAAACTTTATATTGCATGTGATTAAGCCTGTTGGCTGAAGAACCATGGTGCACCTAGTGCTTGCTTTATGGAGGAGCTTAATCTAAACTCTGGAATTGCACTTGCAATCTAAAATACCAGCATCTGTAGCACTACACAGTACTTTGTTTAAGCTATCCTCAGTTTTCTTCAGTTCTGTTACATATGTGTTTACATCATCTCTCTGGACATGAAAGATAAAAAGTATTTTTACAAATACAAGAAGTTATTCTGAATGGACCTTCCACAAAGGCTGAAAAACACTTTCTCTCCTCTTGAGCTCTCTTCTCCCCCAATACCCAAAACAAGCAAGCAAGCAAAGGAAAAACCCTGGTTTAGTCTGTTTGGTCGATCAAGCATGTGAAATTTGTTGCCTGAGTTTGCAGAACCAATGCATTGTGCCACCTGCACCGGCTCACAGCTCTGACTCCTGCTACAGCTCCTAGACTAAAGACTTGCATAGCAGCCATGATGCTTTAACTGTATTTAGCTGGTTTGTATTTTATTGCCTCTAGCATTTATTTCCTGTGCTTTATGTAAAGGAAGAACATTTCATTTTGAATGACTTGATATGTCTTTAGATCAGCAATTAGTATCAGCTGTGTGAACATTCCCCCTGATAGTGAACGTGGAGGAGGCTGTGCACAGAGAAGCTGTCACAATACATGGGAAAGCAGACTTCTTAACAAAAGTGCTCTCACGAAACTGCTTCTATGAAATACAAACTGCAAGTCCCACATGGGACAAAGTGTGAAGTTGAATTTATGAGAGAGATCGTTGGAATTACCATGAACTTTCAGTGACACTAGCAATGTTGGTTCCCACTGCAGTAAGCTATTTACTTATAGTTATTCATTGTATACTTAATGCATGCTTTCTGGTCACAAAAAATAATTGGCAAGGACATTTGGGGTTTGTTTTTCTTCATGGGAGGAGAAAGGAAGAGCTTGTAATGTTCTTGATCAGAGGTAAAGATAGATCAGATTCATTGTAATGGCACACACAGATTGTGCTGGTTTTAATCAGCTTGGTCTTTTTTATATTTCGGGATGTAAGTACAAGTGATATGCACCTGCTAGTTGAGGGAAAAATCCTTTGTGTAAATCTCATGGTGAAATGAATTCACTCACGCAAAAGACAGAATTTATCTTGGCTTCAGTGGTGTGAATAGCAAATAATCCCCAGAAACATAAACGATAAGGCTCCAGATTTTCAGCAGTGTAACTGGGATGTTGTCAATGCCAGACTGTCAGATGATTAACTCTTTGCAAGGTGTTTCTGATTTATTTACTGACTTCATCTACTGGAAAAATTAAAAATAGTAGATGAGCATTCAAGAGAAGAAATCTTTGCTGTAGGTTTAAGTGATATTCTCGCTGATTTTGATAGAAAAACTGGAAGAAGAGATAGAGCAAGTCTTTATGGTGCAACTTTGCTTTTCATTACACTACAAAGACTTCTTAGTCTTACTACATGGGCAGTAATCATAATCCCTTTTCGTGCATGTGTTTACTTTTGGCAGATAAACTGTTGTGATGCAGACAGCTTTCTCACTTGTGATGAGTTGTGTTTCAATGCTGCATAAAAATTAAGAGAGAAATGACATGCCAGAAAACTCTGTGACGGTGTATGTTTCATAACTAGTAATTACCTATAATACCTGGCTCTGATGTGGCGTACTGTGTGAGATTTGCCTGCTGATGTCCACCTGAAGTCCCTGCTCCATCAGTGGAGTCCACCTCCTTTTTGAGGTGCAGTAGTGTTATGTCAGCATGGAAAATTCCAGGAGAGCAAAACAAAAAACCTAGCATTCTTTCCTTGCCTCTATTTTGATTTGTTTCATGTTTTATGCTGCTGGGGGCAGCACAGATGAAGTGAGCATTTTGGCAAGGCCGCTGGAGTGAAGAGAGGGGAAATGGTTTTGTGGGCCAGAACTGAAAGAATATTGTATGCGAGGGTGGGAGCAACGTTAGGAAGATGTTACTGAGTCATTTGGACAATAAAGCAGTGAGTTTAGGTTAGGCTGAGGTAGAACTATGTAGGATCGCTGAATGAAAGCCAGATGATGAAACTGGATATGGTACAAAGCAATGAGCCTCAGAAAGACCATTGACAGAGGAGAGAGGTGGAAAAGGCAGTTTTCTTGCTATTGTAGAACTAGTATTCAGTTACAGTAATAATATTGTGTATTTGTACACTTTCTTGCTGAAAGCATGTGCTTCTCTGTCAGCCTTTCCCCTCCAAGTATTTAGACGCTTCATCATAGAGAAATGTGTGTTATAGAGTTTTGGGGGGGGTTTTTGCTGTTTGGACTTCTGATTCCTAATTCTGATATTTTTTCTTAAGTGCTGATGGGGGGAATGATCAGTCAGCCTTCCAAGCATTACGGGAAATGGTAAAGCCATTAGCACACGTGCTACAGGGACTGGCTCCACTCTGTCCCCCAGAAGGGCAGCGTGCCCCAGCAGAGCATCCTGTTTTCCATGTGCATGGCAACGTCCAGGCGGAGATCAGTGAGCCAGCTCCCTTGGAGCTCCCTCAGAGTTATTACAAATACTTCTCCAAGTCACGCAGTTGTTACACCCTGGAACAGGCTGTAGATTAGATGCAAAGGTGCTTAATTTTAATTTTTCCTTTTAAAAAGTAAATATTTACAGTTATTATTGTGAAACACCAACCAAGGTTAAATGAAGCAGAGCAAGCAAGCTGCATCTTGATCAAAATGCACTTCTGTGTGCTTCCCCTTTGGTGCACTGCTGGTGCCCAGGCGAGCTGCCTGAAGGAGCCCACAGCAGCCAGTGCCTCGGGTTGCAGTTTGTACACCTGATGTGTACTGAGGGCCGGGGGCTCCTGCTTGGCGTGGGAACCGCGCCACAGAGCCACCATCCTCAGCCTCAAAGTACTTCATTAAAATACCTCATCCAGGGGCTGTTTATTATGGCAGCTCCAACCTGTGTGTTGTGCTTTTTGCTTCCCCCCCCAGTCTGACGTGTTGCATGCAATCAGTGAGGCACCACATGGGTTGCTGCTCTTAGACACTGACAACTGAGGAAATTAAATTCTGAAGCGGAATCAGTTAAAAGCCTGACTAAATCAGTGTTGTTTTTCTATGACAACTGAAACAACATAGTTATTGAAAGGGTAGATATTTATTGCTAATTTTTTTTCAAGACATTGAGGTTTTGTACATGTTGTTTATACCAGCACCCTCTTAAATACATGTGGGGTTTTTCTTTTTAAATTTTTTTTAAGAGAGTACAAGCAGTTGAGTTCAGTAGGACAGATAAACTGCTTCAGATAAGAACACTGATAGACTGCAGTTCCAGCTTTGTATAAAGTGATACGCCTTTCAGGTACTTGGCACCATTAGTATTACCATTTTGTGCAAGAAGAAATACATCTTTATATTCTTATTCATGCTTGAAAAAGCTCATCATATATGAAATCTGTAGTGACAAGTCTGGATTCAGAAACTTAGGACAATGGAGCATTTGCTTCTACTGTTCTAACAACTCTTTTGACTACACTAGGCAAAATCTTGCATTCTTGTTCAGGGAAGCTAATTAAAAGAAATCCATAAGGCTTGTCTGACCTCACAGATGCTTACACATGTGGTTTGGTCTCTGCTGTCTCTCTCCTTCAGTGAGTCTACCTGCAAGTAAAGTACAGGGAAAAGTTGTTATAGAATTGGGTCTTACTATACAAAGTTACTATAAAAATTCAAAGGATGTACAGGAAAATGTATGGAAATGTATCACTGCAATGTTTGTTTCTTCCCCCCACTGTACTGCATAGCTTTTCTCTTATATACTATATTGCATATTATGTTTTATAGAGCTCTAATTGTTGTTTTATAAAAGCATGCTCCTTGTTGCCACTAAAAGTAGTGATATCTTTAGTAGATGTCGTACAGTCTCACATGATGTTTTCTTTAGGTGGACAAAATCCTGTAAAGGAGGAAATCACCCCCCTCTGAAGGGGTCTTACAAGGGGGTGATTATAATGGCAGAAATTGTTGGTATTGGTGTTTAGAACTGATGTATATTTTCTCATCCTAGGAGTGCATATGTGTATTTACAATGGGGTTTTCTGTTGCATTTACTTAAAAAAACTCTACTGAGCTGAAAAGTTTGAAAGGAACAGCTTGAGGAATTTTTTCCATCAAGATACAATCAAGGGCAGGAAATCGTAGATGCAGAGTTGTGGCTTTGCCTCCATTTTTTTATTAGTTAATTAAACTATAACAAGTTTTAACTTCATTTTAGGTTAACTGTTTTCCTAGAGTTCAGGAATCTTTTAAGCGGTCAATAATGCTTTCTTTGGCTTTCACTCATTGGGTGCGGGATGAGGAGGCACAGTCGGCAAGGCAGAGTTCTGCAGATGTGCTGCAGAGCGTGTGTGCGTGCGCACATGTCGACAGTTGTTGATGGTGGGAAACCATCCATCTTTCCTCATCTGCACACCACCCTGTACGGATGGAAACCACAGGAAAGGAACGTGGATAGCCTGACATCTGTAAGCGAACTTACAGTATCTGATTAAAGCTCAGGAGCCCTGAGTATTTGCAGCTACCAGTTGACATGCGTTTCTACTCAGTGATGGAGAGGTGCCGAGTCTGAGTGAGAGTACCAGGGGAGGGGAAATCCAAAGGGAAAAAATTGAGACCATAGGTGTGTATTTAGCTTCACCAGAAAGAAGAAAAAAAACCCAAAGACCCCACTGTACATTACAGCATGGGTTTTCTCTGTGAGGTCGGGATGCTTCTTTTTTAAAGTGCTGCAAGGCATCTGGCTGCATTTTCTTCTCGGCGCGTAAAGCTGCCTGGAGGCATGAATTTAAAGGGCATATGAGGGAAGCAAATAGAGCCATGCAAGTGTCACATAACTGTCTTTAACAACGGGAGCTATTCCAGCGCTCAGAGCCAAATCGGCTTTCAGCAGAAAGGATAAAATTTAGCAGAGCTGGGAAAGGGAAGGGGAGGGGAAACACAGCACCACCTCCTGCTGACACCACAGAAGTTTCTTTCAGCTTTCCCTCTCCCTCCCTCTGTGCATATATTTTCTTTTTAATCAGCTGGGGCTCTTCCCTCCCTGGCTTCTTTTTTAGATTATTATTTATTTTAAACGGTATTTTTATAGTTGGAATTCTGCTTTCCTAATTTCTCTCGTTTCACATTTAACTTCTTCAGAGGATTTCGTTAATAGTTATTGCAATTAAAAATAATAAATAAACTCAGCACCAGCTGCTCAAATGGCTGTCGTAGTATATCTGGAACATAATGCGGTCTGTTCAGGGCAGCCACACAATGCAATTTATCCCCACACCTGAGGGAATGAATTTCACAACTATAATTGCTACAGTATAATTCTTATTAATGTTGTGCTATAATTCCTATTAATTCCAAAGGGCTAGTAAATGCATTAGGACTTGTCAACATATTATTTTACACTGTTTATGATCTGTAGAATTACGCTCTTCAGTGTTGTATTGCATAAAGAAAAGCCTTAAAATTAGCTTTAATTGCAGGGGGGTGAAACCGCATATTCTGTTCAGGCACTGGGAAAGACAGAAGGATCCTGGTGTTCAAGGAGGAATGAAACTGCATTTTAAAATCAGTTCTTTGAACTTTCTGTGCCACGCAGTTAACAGTTTATGAAGATATATTAATAATGCCTGTCCTGGTTATTAGAAAAAGAACCACTGGTGTCTTTATTAAGGAATAAATAGCTATAAGAAGGATAGGTTTATAGAATTAAAAATAACTGTCTTCCAGCAAAGACAAAAGTGGGGAAATTACAAGTCATTGTAACTGATGTGATAAATGCAGAATGTGTTATCTTGCTGTGCTCTTATTTATTCTTGTTTTATCTCACTACCCTGCTTTTCTAGGTAGTGAATATGATGAAGAGGAAGTAGACTATGAAGAATCAGACAGTGATGAGTCCTGGACTACAGAAAGTGCTATCAGCTCTGAAGCTATCCTTAGTTCAATGTGCATGAATGGAGGGGATGAGAAACCTTTTGCCTGTCCTGTTCCTGGATGTAAAAAAAGATACAAGGTAAGCAGCAGTGCGGACCTACCTTATTTCCTGCTGGTGTAGTGAGGAGTTGGGGGGAAAGCCTCTAAAATCAGTTTGTACCTTTCTTGTTTGATAGACTTTTCACATTTATGTATGTGGTATTTTAGAGGAGTACTTAATTTATTTACTGGTTTCCTCTCAAACACGGCCAAGATACCAGTTTTACAAAGGATGTGTGGCCTTCTGTATCCCTGTATATAATGTCAAGAGACTTTACATATAGTGACTGTCTTTTAATGTTTTAACTAGCTTTCTGTTAATTAGACAAATTAACTACAGAATGCAGGAGGTACTACCAGTGAAATAATCTCTGGGGTGCCTTTCACAAACACTAAATAAAGAGCTTCTGCCCATCAGTGCCAGAATTAATTCCTTCTGCTTAACT
This sequence comes from Coracopsis vasa, assembly GCA_026283785.1. Lineage (NCBI taxonomy): Eukaryota > Metazoa > Chordata > Aves > Psittaciformes > Psittacidae > Coracopsis > Coracopsis vasa. The sequence continues at coordinate 22,407 of JANHGB010016830.1, forward strand.
GCTAGAGATGCTGCCTCTCCTTTAGTAAGGCTGTGCCCAGGGTACTTTTGCTGGTCAAGGTGATGTGCAGAAGGTGGTGATTTATGTTTTGCAAGTCAGAGGTCACCTTGGAAAGACAGAGCCTCAGAGAAATTCCCTCATTATTGTGTCCTGGGTCCAGGCCGTGTGTCTGCACAGCTGTCAGTGTGTCTAGCCTCACATGCAGGGCTTGCATCCATCCATTTGCGTGACATGCTGGGAAACAGTTCTCCTCCCCCTTTTTTCAATTACTTTCCAACATGAGAAATTTTTGTCTGTTTATGGGAGTGAAACATCTTTAACTTTGAATCTTGAGCTGGCCAGAACAGAACATGTTGAGCTGTTGTGAGGACAGTAGTATTGCTTCACATGCACCAGTGCAGAGACAGATGAAACTATTGAACGACTTGGACTTCAGTATGGTGTTCTATAGCTATTGACATTTGGGAACAGAAATAATGTGTTGGCACAGTTCTCCTAAATCATTTTCTGAAGTTTTTGCAGGAACTACTGGAAAGCTCAACCACTGACCTATACCCTAGAAAAAGCAGTGGGGGTTGAGTTGGTTTCATATTAGTTTTACTTTATGGCTTCTCCTTTAAATAACTGGCAAGTAGGGACTTAAAAGAGAACAGAAATATGAAAGAGAAATATAGGAAGACCAATAACATTTGAGATAAAACAGTTGTGACAAGAATGAATAAACCATGCATGAAACGGTGTAGAGGATAAAAACATGTTTCAGTGATGCTGCAGCTGTTCTGAATTGCGGCAGCTCCTGTATAGCAAATCAAGACTCGGATTCCTACACAGATCAGTTAATACTGACAATACCCTCTTAAGACATGAGCAACAAAGCAGTGTGCTTCCTTATTTCATAGTAACATACAAGTCTTTTTTGCAGAGATTAGCCTGTACTATGTCATGGTTATTCCTCTCTTTAGTTACAGGAAAAACTGAATGCCATCTCCAGGGGCAGGGCAGAGGAAAAGATGTTTTCAGACAATTTGCAAGTATTACTTTGCAGATGTACACACGTTATTCAAGATTAATACTTTTCTTGTGTGTGGTAGACGCTGTGCCAGATGAAGGGTATAGTATAAAAGCTAAATCCCTAGCTCAGGAAGCAAACAAGCCATGGTGATTGTTAGAAGTCACAGTGCCCACAGGGCATCTATGCATTGCAGAAAATGTTCACTTAATGGCAAAGGCTAGAAGGAGAACCCTGTAATTTGTTATATCCTGTCTGTTCTCTGTTTGACTGCCAGCCCTCTGTCTTTTTATTGCTCAAATAAGCAAGCTGTTTCTGCCTGCTTCTGCTATCTCACTACCTTCATCTCAAATGCATGAGGACTGTCTAAGGGATATCTTGTACACCATTAATGTTAGCACAGTTGGACAGGGGACAAATTAATGACCTATAGAGAGACTGACAGACAGAGAGCAGCAGCAAATAAAAAAGTACCACATTTTCCTGAGAGACTCACCTCTGTTTAGTCCGGATAGGAAAGCACATTTCCTTAAACTCTGCCTCACCTCATTTCTCTTTTCTGTGGGCTCTGTTTCCTCCCTTTTTTCTTTTCAGCCTAATTTTTTTCTTTTTACATTTTTATCTTTGTTTCCTTCCTTTTAGCTTTGTGTCAGCTGTGTTTCTGGTTTCCTCTTCATCTTCCTTCTGCTTAACCCCCTCCTCTGATGAATTATTTGCGGAGTCCGGGCAGGGAGTCCTGTGATCAAAGCATTGGGATTTTGTGGTGGGTACTGGATAATCACAGTCAGGGCTGTAAAACAATTATAGTGCTCCAAACAGGAACACGGGCATGTACATACAGTAATTGCCAGGCTCACTTTACGGCTGAGAAAGGATGCATTCCTTCAGGGAGTGAGGAGGAAAGGAGGATATACACAGTTTTCTTTTGTCTGGCCTTAGGTGACGTACGTTTGAGAAGCAGAAGTGTTATTTTTAGGTATGTTATTTGTATTACAGTGCTGCTTAAAGGACTCAGTAGGGATGGGGCTCCTTTTTGCAAACAATGTACAAGGATAAAAGATGGCCTCTGCACTGAAAAGTCATTATGGAAAGGTAAATAAGACCAGAATGAGAACAACAAATACGCCCAAGGAATGGGCTGGGGCAGACAATGGAAACTGTAACAAGAACATGTTTATACACAAGCCCAGATGGATATCAGAAGACCCTGCTGGCCTCCTGCCCAGCTGCTCTCTCTTGATGCTTTCCCATAGGCAGTGCAGTAGAAGTGAGTCATAAACATCTAGTTCTTCAGGAACTTCATTTTTTGAAGAAATAAATTTGCTCACTTACAACCCATATTGTTATCTGTGTAGCATGGCTGAGGTTTTCCTGAGGAGAGGAAGGTGCTGGGGGAAAAAAAACCCAGCTTTTTTTTAGTGATACGTAGATGTGTTTGTAGGCTCGTCACAAACAGCGAAATGAATCAGGAGCATACTGACTTCTGGAAGCTTAAAACACAAACCTCTGAACTAATTTCTGAAGCTTGCTTTCTTCTTCTCTAATTATAGGTACTGACCTAGAGAACAAATGAGAAGTATTTTATAGTTGCCATTTATGGATTTTTTTTCTTCATATGATTTTGCATTTGATGCCTTAAATTTGATTTTTAAAAAATCATCTGCATGAATCAAAGGAACCCAGAGACCTTGGCCTTGTTTGCATGGAGTTAACACTCACCAGATTTTGGATTGACATCCGCATTTAGGTGCCCTATCCGGAGTGTGTGGGTAATGAGCAGTTATCCTGCTTTGCAAAATGCCACCTGTAAGAGCTAAAGCATGCGTTTATGAACATGGCAGTTAGTTTTCCTTTTATTCAGTACCACCTCTGTGTGCCAGCCATTTGGTCTCTAGCTCTGGAGAAGAACCGTTCAAAGTGTGTATATGATATAGGTAAACTTATTCCAAACAGCAAGTGGAGTTTGATACAAAATGGATTCATACAAAACCCACAAATCTGTCATAATTTTTCTAGTTTGTGCAAAGAAAAAAAGAGCAATAGATTTCCATGCATCCAAGATGCAGCTTATGTGCATGACCGCTTTTTGGCCATGGCAAGAGGAGAAATGGCACCTTCCAAGAATGCAGAGGCATTAAGCCATTGGGCTTGTCTTTCTGGCAGGCAGCAGGATGAGGGTTCTAGGCCTGTCAGGTGGGCAAAGCCCAGGAAGGCTGATCTAAGAGCAGTGAGACTCAGCAGAGCTAAGCGAGGGAGAACACTGATGTGAGAGGAAAAATAAAAGAACTTGATTGAAAGAATGGAGCAAGCCAGAACTTGCAAGTTGAGCAAAGAGGAACCAGACCCACAAAGAAGATTTCAGGAGGAAGAGCCAGGAGATACAAAAACACATATGAGTGTCCAAGTCTGAAACAAGAAATCCCCCCAAACCATCCTTGGTGTCTTTTCCCTCTTGAAGGGGGTGGCAAGCTCTCTGCAGTGTAATGGCTTTGTGACTACTGCAGTGCAAGGGGCCCTGCCCAGCAACTGCTCTTGTGTCCATGAAACCAGGTAGTGTCAGTCTAAACTTCTCTATCTGGTCCTGATCTGGTCCCAGGTTAATAATTGTTTCCTCCTGCTTAAGATTTTAGAGTGCCCTTCTACACTACCATCTTCTTCCTCAATCATTTGTGAGAGTAAGTAATGAGTAACCTAAGTAACCAGAGCAATAAAAGTGATGTATGAGTTTGGCAGTGGGTTTTGCCATACCTCAGGAAACTCAGCCCAGACATACAACAAAGTGTTTACATTACAGCAGTGGAAAAAGTGCTGAAGAGTTGACTGTAATTCTAACAACAGTTTTCTTTTAGCCAGGAGTGCAGATCCAGTTTCATGTTATGCTAGCTCCTCAAACCTTCCATGGTCCAATTCATTCCACGTAGTTTCTAGTTTAGCATTTCCTTAAATTTTTCTGCCTGAAAGTACTTCTCCGCCTTCACCAAAGCACATGGTATACTTGAGGCTGAGCAGGTCATTAAAAAAGCTGGATCAGGAGAAGGAGTGCCATTGGCATGGAACAGGGAGGATATCTGTGATTGCAGGTTTAGAGCATCTGATTTAAATTGATACTGGTTTGAAAGTATCTTAGATTGATTTCTTACAAAAATTAAAGTCTAGACGGGTTTCTGTAGTTCCCAATATATATTATATAGGGCTTGGGGATAGTTTTGCTTTTCAAATTCTACTGCACTAGCAAAAGTTTAGCAGGTCTCTTCCGGATTTTCTCTCCTTTGAAGGCACAGGTCCTCCTTAACAGTACTTAGATGTTGACAGATGTCTTGTGACAGTCCTCATGCCACCCACTGGCATTCCGGCCCCCTCACCCCAGCAGTCCTGCGGGTGCTGAAGGTTGTAACTATGTGCAAAACCATCTCAGAGCTGCCTCAGGATCTCAAGTTACTTCCAGGGAACTCACTTGACTGCTCTTGAGGATGATTTGTAGCTTTGATGTGCTCTTGTCTGTCTTGGTGGTACAGCATTTGACCTTCTCTGAGTGCTCTTCACCCAGAAGTAACCTGCACTAAAGGCTCTTATTTGTGTGTCTGCTTTGTATTGGAGACTGAAGATTCTCATCTTCTGTATCTCAGATGACAGCTGTGCAAGAGTATTTTTAAGGCTGTAAAGGACAATTTGGGGGCTGGATTTGCAACTTTAACAAAGCAAGTGCACTGAATTGTGCCTGGATTCTCTAGAGAAGAGAAACATGAGTATGTGGGCAGAGCAGTCACTTGCAGTCTTGCACTGTGCCCTTTTTCCAGGGTGGATATTGTATGCTAAGTTTTTCTTCTGAAAGGATTTCCACAAATCAGCTTCTCCAGACACCCAGGCTGCCCTAAAATGCCATTTCAGTGGTACAGACTGCACTGGGCATGGTGAGTTGTGGCAAGAACAGTACCACGCTCAACTTCATGGGTGAAAGCAAGGAACTGGTTCTGCCTAAAGATTAAAGCACGTCACTGCTGGGGCACAGTTAACGTGCAGTAACTAAGGACCAGCATTTTACATGGTAAGATGAGAACACCGCAGCTCTCTGGGAGACGAGTGGTTTCTCTTGCCATTACAGTCCTCCCTACTTGCCCAATGGGAGCTGCAAGTGCCTTACACTGCTTCTGCTCACTGTTGTGAGCTGTGGTCAGAGCAGGGCTGTGGAGAGGGGCACACAGGGGGACCTCCTCTAAGGAGTGGGACAGAACAGTTGAGGTTCTGACTTGGAGTTAATTGAATTGGGAAGTAGGGGAGGAGAAAGGGACACATTGGCAGGAGGGTGGTGTTGAAGGTGTTGGACTCGTGCCTTGCTGGGGTTTGCTTTCTGATGTATCCGGAGTCTTCTGTTCTGTTTACTGAGGGCTTTTTCTCTTTCCTTTGTTTTTCAAACCAGATTGTCTAATGTGTGTAATTGCTGTAAACTCCAACCTGGAGTTTGCACTTACTGTAAGCTGCGCGTAGACAAAACCAAACTTGCTGCTTAAAGAGCCAAAGTGGGGGATTTATTATGTGTAACACAAGGCAGTGGTTCAGCAAAGACAAACTCCCTAAAACTTAACTCAGTGGCTTAATTCGTACCCAGGCTGTTAATTAATTTTAGCCCTTTTTTGGGTTTTTTAATAGTTTAAAAGAACCTTGAGATATGTGGCTAAAAACTTTAAAGGGGACACAATAGAGCCTTGGAACTCTATTTTTTTGTCACAAATGGTCTTGGCATCTTTGGTTTCTTCCTAGGAGAAGCTGAAACGAGAGGCATTTTGCCTTATTTATCTAAAAATCCAACCTTTTAGTGGAAGCAGTAAGAGAGACCGCAGGAAGGCGACTCCTACATCAAACAGTATCACAACGTGCACTTTATCCA
>JANHGB010016831.1:0-14566 GCA_026283785.1 Coracopsis vasa
TTCTCTGGTTGAATCTTACAGCAAAATCTCTGTAGTGTGTCTCTGTTGCAGTCCAACAACTTTTCAGGAAATCTGGGTTAACTCCAGCTGCTGCCCAGTTTCCTCTTTGAAGTGCATGGTCATCGATATCCATGCTGAGATTTAAATTATTAATGAGAATATAGTGCTTCTTACCTTAGTCTTCATAGTGATTGCACTGTCAATATCTGACTCATTATTAGGTAAAACCCATTTAAATACCAGTTTTACATGTACATCTGATTTCATTTAGAAAATAGCATAAAATGTAGGCTTGATCTGCTCTTGATTAATGTGAACTGGAGTTGACAGAGTGACTTTAATGTACCGGGGATGCTGGTGGTGTGGAATACAGACCAGTTCATCCTCCCTCTTCTGCTTTCAGTTCAGCTGGATGGCATGAAGCTACTTGTTCTGTAGTTCTTTGGTGACAAAATCCAGTTATCATTAGTCACCTCTAATGATGTAAGAAAAAGTGCCTAGAGACTAAGCTATTCTGATATGCTGTAGATAGGCTTGCCCTGTACCAGCAGACAAGTGGAAAGTTTTTGCACGCTTTTACCTGTGATATGTTAAGCAAATTTCATTACCAGAATTGCATTCATTAAATTCACTTAATGCAGACTAATGAAGAAAAGTTAAACTTTATCCTACTTACCTTTAGCAGAAAATTAGTTAAAGGTAGCTGATAAATTATATCTTGGATTACCAAGAAATATTAATTCCAGGCAGGGTTTTGAAATACCCTTTTTTGGACCATTTGAGTGATGCAAAACCACAAGCCCTGTGAGGCTGTATGTTCTTACATTTCACTATCCATCTTCCCTATAGTCCTATGATTGCCAGTAGGAATGGACAGGGATGAGTCCAGGCTCTTTGTAATTTTTTTCTTCTCTCATATATTTTGCCATGTTTTCTGGATCTGCTCCTGTGGCTGCTTTCCTAGAAATAGTGCCCATAGCAACGTGTTGGTAATAAGAGAGCTGCTTTTATACTGCAGGCTGTTCTCTATGAGAGGGTTTTCAGGAACAGGAGTGCTCTCACTGCAGTCAGAGGACAACTTCCATCTTCCCTTCCCCTGCAGGGTAGAACTGGAGGTTGCCCATCCTCGGAGTGAGGATGGTTTTAGGGGCTTAGCTGTGAGGGGCACAGCTGTGCATGAGCAGTGATTTGTTGGGGGCTGAGGTTACTTCTTTTTTTGTTAATAGGAAGTAGCAAAATGTCGATTTGTTTTATTGCTGCATCTACAATGTTAAAAAGTTCTTGCACTTGCATGTTTATGCAACCATGTCTTCTCACTGAACTGGCTTTTTAGAGAGTCTCTCTTTTAAGTAGGCCAGCTTCTTCTTGGTATTGCCAATGTTGTGAAAGGAAAACACAGGAGCCACACTCCCACTACCTCATCAGACTAGCAGTTTTCAACCCATGAACGTTTATTTTGGAGGAATTCATGAATGGTGACTTAGGAATGTATTGATATGTGCCGTATGGGAACCTGTGTATGTGTCATTCATACTCTTCCAGTGTCAAACTTGGACTGCAAATCAACTCAGGTTGAAAAGCCCTGGACAACAGAGGGATCTAGGAAAAAAAAGGGAAATTAAGACATCTTAACGTACGCAGTCTTCTGGTCCAAAAAGTGTTCTCTTCTCATGGTTTCTAGTTCTCCTCCTAGGATATGATTGCTAGAAACTTAGGGAAAAAAGAAAAAGGGGGAAAGATGGGGGAGGGGGGAAAAACCACACGAACACATGCACACAACTCACTCTGACATAATCAAGAAAATCTAGGACCTGGGATTTAAGAAAAAAAATGTTAAATACTAAAAGCTCCTAAAAATTGTGGGAGTAAACAGTATTTTTCAATTTAAATGGCATAAATTCAAGGATTTGCTTGTCTTTTTCCTTACTTGGGTGTAGGTCAGCTCTACTGAAGTGAACAGAGGTTCCTGTTTTGCTCCACTGTGTGAATAGAGCATCATTCTTTTTTGGCTATTATTCTTCTTCTGTAAGTGTGCCTGAAAACAAATGAACAATGCCAGCAGGATTTGACCAATAGTGCTAGGTTGTGGGGTTTTTCATAAATCTTCAAATTTATTTTAAACAAGAAAAGGTTTTCTCCAATGGTATTACTTTGAAAGAGTTATTTCAGGGTTTTCTCAAACAGTGCATTTTATTTGAGTAAAATAAGAGTTGCTGTTAATACGGTGTCTGTGAGAGAGGAAAAGGAAGTGCTGAAAGTTAAGGGACTAAGGGAAATGCAACAGGAAAGACCTATCTCTATCACAGAGAAGCAGACTTTAAAAGCTGACTTGGGGAAAACAAAGTTATTTTACTGTAAGTCGCCCCTCCTCTCTCAAGCACAATAAAGGGAGATAATCACACCCTGAAACTAAAACATATCCAAGTTAATCAACTTATCTCAAAAAAAAGAAGATAGGAAATTATTGCAGTTCTGCAGCTGGGAAATCATCAGAGTCCAAGATATTAGATTAAAAATTCTTTCCTTGCATGAGAACAGTTTGTGGTGGGTAAGTCTGATGTCATAGTAAATATGATTAGATTGCTTAGAAAAAGCAGCATGTTCAATTTTCTCAATAACCGAGCAGATTTGCAGCAGACAGACCACTGCTTTGCTAGGAAATCCCGACTGTTCCCCTACCTCTCTGCATTCTGCATTTTTCCTACCAGCCTGTGGAAAAACACGAGGTTTGTCTGTAATAGCTGTGTAATGGGACACGCAAGGGTATACACAGCATGGGCTTTCACATATGGGTCTGCATGGGCTTTGGAGCAGCAGGTTACAGGAAAACTAAACAAAACTCTCCTATTAATTCCCAGGCTAATGGTTTTATTACGTGACAGATGCTCTGAAAACCGAGAAGGCACACGCAGTGCACTACCCTTCTGTCTGAAGAACCACAGCAAACACTTGACCTGTTGCTATGGCTGTGCTGTGCTCTTTCTCCCCCTTTCCCATCCCTTTTCTAAAAAGGCAGCCAAGCTGCATTTAAATGTCATTGGCTCTGACATTTGCACGGCTCTGGTCGCCTGGTACTGTACCTGTGTGCACTGCTTCCTACTCAGCCTCTCGGGGAGCAGCATTGTGCTGCTGCAGTCTTGGGGCTGACGTCTCTTCATGATGTTTGGGGTGGTGGTAGGTGTGTGGCTGGCTGCTTGTTTTGGGTCTTGGTAGGCAGGATATGCAGTTTTGCCCTGTGTACTGTTGGGCGATGTGCTTTGGGTTCTTATAATGGTGTGATCATGTGTTGCTTTCCTCCTATTACACATAGCAAGCTCCAGTGAAGGTTTTGACTGGCTGTGTGCTTGTATTCCTGCCTTGCATTTTAATGTAGGACATCACTCTCCTTAGCCCCTCTCTGCTTGGACAGGATACTCTTTGTTTACTGTGTTTATTTCTGTCTGGCCTACTTGTAGATCCTGGGCTGCCCCAGAGTGGCCCATTTCTGGTGAATGGAAGTGGGGGCTGTGTGGGTGCTTTGTCTTGCTTTCAGTTTGGGATCTGGCTGGGCTGTGTTGTTTTATGCCTGATGGGTGGGTGTGGAGAAAGGGGGGAGTGCAGGGAGGAAGCAGAGGGCAAACATGATCTCTTTCCTAAGCATCAGCCAAAAGCATCCTTTGGGTTGGACATAAAGAAAAATAAAAAGCAGGGTCCTTGCAGGAATGAAATTAACCCCCTGTCTAATTTTCAGCCTAGAAAGCAGCGTGTCAGTGCTTAGAGAGAGTGGCTGCAACGTTTACTGTTCTGGAATTTAATGACACAGCATGTAAATCCAAACAAGGTTGGAGAGAGACAAATGATGAGGGGAAAATAGAGGTAGGGGGAAAGTGAAGGGAAAAGGAGGAGCTGTGAGATAGGCTGTGGACCTGGATTTAATTACAAGAATAATATGGCTCACACTAACAATGAAAGCCTGCATATACATTGGTGTTGCTTCACGCAGATAACCAAGAGAGGAATAGGATAGGGAGCGTGTGTTTTGCAACTTGATAGCTATCTGTGGGGAGCCAGAAGGGGCGGCAGTGGCATCACCAAATAATCTGGCTTTATCTCACCCAGTCGACTGTGTGCATCTGCCATGGGCTGCTCGCTGCCCAGATAGAACCCACGGGGTACTCTGCATCTTCTCTTGTGTCCTGGAAACACCCCTCACACCCACCTTGATTGGGAGGCCTGTGAATGCGTGTGTTTCATGTGACATGGATACATGTGGTGCAGATCTAAACCTAGTAATGTCATGGTCTGCAGTGTGACAGAAAACCTGGGGTTAGATGTGATTTTATGTGTATATTCATATGTTTATAAAGCCAGTCTGTCTCCCCTTCAAATACGTGTGTATTCCTAGTTTCAACTGGTAGTCTCTGCTACCTGCTTTGATCAGATGTTAGTGTTGTTAGGTACCCTGACAAAGTCAGTGCAGTGCCTGGTTGTGGGAAACTGATGCAGGAAAATGAAGACATCACAGTTACTTGTCTGCCACTTGAATAAATGCTGTTTGCACCCTTCAATAGGAGCTGGGCCTCTGGTTTCTCAGAAGAGCATCTGGTGGAGCTGTGCTGTGGCTCATCCCAGCTTCTCCCTGAGTTTATGAGCTCTCAGCAGGGTGAGCCTGCCACTGGGGGAGCAGTGCAAATGCCTCAAAAACTCTTTCTGTAGAGGCGTGATGTTCTCAGCTTTTTTGCACTCAATGTTTCCAATACCTGTTTGCTAGGTGTCCCTAAATGTCATGTCAACTTCAATGTTTATGGGAGCTGGAGAAACAGTATTAGGATACACAAAGAAAATGGCAGGTTTTACGCGATGGAAAAAACAGGGGTGAATCATTGCTGCTTTGATGGTGATTAATGGTGACCCGAGTGGTGGAGGTGGTAGTGGTCATGACAGGTGCTTTTGCTCTTTGAGCTATACTGTTTTAACTTAGAGGGAGGAAACAGGTCGCTTTCTTATTCCAAGGAATGGCTGTGGACTGTATAGCTTCTTCTTAGAGCAGCTCCCACATCTATTTGCTGTGCAGAGCTGGGCGAGTGTTTCCTGTAGACCTCAGCAGTTGCCCCTAGAAGGAGATGCAGACCTCATTGATAAGCAACATCATGGTTTTGGTGGGTTTTTTTTAAGCCATGTTTTGGTGGTTCCTTTTGGCGTACTTTACGCTTGCTTCATTAAACACACATGAGGTGAAGAGGCAATTGTTAGATGTATGTGAAGGGCTCACCCATTAGGTGGAAAAGGGATGATGGTTCCCCATGGCAGCACAGTGAGTGAGAAGAGAGATTCTCTGATCATGCTCCTGGTGTTCCCCCGACACCCAGTGTGATTGTGGGCAAGTCTGACTGGGACAAAACTTTCTTATTGTCTGGGTAAGCAAATCTCTTGCTTCACCTGCTTTTTACCCACCTGCAAAATGACATACGTCTTTCCATCAGGTTATGGTGAAACACTTTCAGCAACTTCTCTGGGGACTTTCTGTGGTAGATTTGGGGAGGCTGATATCACTGCTGTCTTTAATGGGCTGAGCTGCTAGAAGGCTGGAGGGAGACTAAATAATTCGGCAATGTTCACAGAACAAGTTGGGTTGTGAATTAATGCCAGGTCTGAAATCTGGTTTATAAATGAAGGTGTCTGAATAAAGTGGGTTCTCAATGTAGTAGCACTGAAAGACACTTCTCTGCTGTTCCATTTCATCTTTCACAAAAACCATTGCCCTGTGATGGGTTTTTGGTGACAACTGGCAAACAACTACTCACGATCCATTAGAGAGGAGGTCTGCATCAGTTAAATGACACCTGGCTCATAAGAATGGTGTAGTGGAAGTTTGCCATGCGTTGTGTCTTTTGGAGAGTACATTTGCATGTTCATCACATAACTCTGGAGTTTGCTCTGTAGCCTGCTCTTTAAGCAGTGTGTACTGCTAAATTAAAGCCAGCTCTGGCATGACATGTACCAACAGTTAAAAGCCGTGCTACACAGTAGTTGGGTTAAGAGAATGAAGATAATGTATAGTTGCAGTGGTAGTAGCATACAAATAAAGCCAGTGTAATCACTTAAAATGGAATTTACCACTGACTCCAGGATCTCTGTGACCGTGCACAAGGAGTAGGTTTCCCACAAGAAGTAGGGACTTTCACCTTGAAGAACAGGGCAGTAGTAATATGATTGAATAGAAGGACTCCTGTAGCTGTTGTAGCAAACTTAATGGCCTTCTACATGTGAACTTAAAAATGTAGGAATATTTCTTAGGTGTGGCTGTCTTCTGTTCAGTTTTGGCTGTAGTCACATCAGTGTGGCACTGGCCTGCAGAGAATGGGATTAGACTAAATAAAGTCTTCTAGTCCTTGAAATTAAAAAAATGAAAGAATAGACTCTGGGCTGCAGTGAATAAGAGCAATCTCTGTTGTTTTAAGTAAGTTGTAACTTGCTTACGTGACCTGTAAATCTGGAGTTTAGTGATGGTATATGCTGCTCACCTTCTTAGTGGAATGTGGAGAAATCCGTATTCAGAAAACAGTTTTTCTATGTCAGCAGGATCAGTACGTATAATAATAGCCAGGTATCAGTTGTAATGTTAAAATTGTAGCGGGCTCAGATTGGTTGTTGAGAACAGTTGTTATCCATGAGCCAACAAATTTAGCTGAGTCTTAACTTCATTAGCAGTGTCTAAATGCATTAGCCATATGCTCCTCAGCATATGGGTAAATACATAACAATTTATTTTCATTAGGGTTTTCTTACAAGTGCTGATAACCCAAGCTCCGCTAGAAATGTTTACAGCATGACTTGTCTCTTCAAATAAGAAGCTGGCCTTCTGTACAGCAAGCAAGATAGTTTCCCTCACCCTTTCTGAGAGTAGGAATGTACAGCTGCTGTAGGTCTGATCCACTGCAGCTAGCTGGGCTCAGTTACTGTAAGGCTTTATATTAAAACGAGCAATAGAAAGCTTTGGAGAACTGTCTGTTCAAACATGTGCCATTAAATCCATGGTATTCATTATGTGTTGTCTTCTGGCTGCTTAAAGTGCACCTTGAGTGGTATCATCTCCTGGTAGCTTTTTCTAGATGTAAGATTCATGGCCCTCTGGGTTCTCCCTCCTTCCTCCTCTCCCAGACAAGGCGTACAACAGGGCCAAATGCAGGGTCCTTCACCTGGGTTGGGGCAACCTGTGGTATCAATACAGGCTGAGGGATTAAGGCATTGAGAGTACCCCTGAGGAGAAGGACATGGGGGTACTGCTGGATGAAAGGTTGGACATGAGCAGGCAGTATGTGCTTGCAGCCCAGAAGGCCAGTTATATCTTGGGCTGCATCCAAAGGAGCGCAGCCTAGGAGGTGAAGGGAGGTGATTTTCCCTGTCTGCTCTGCTTTGGTGAGACCCCACCTGCAGCAATGTGTCCAGTTCTGGAGTCAGAACAGTAAAGATATGTACCTGTTGGAGCAAGTCCAGAGAAGGGATACAAAAATGATCAGAGGGTTGGAGCACCTCTCCTGCGAGAAAAGGCTGAGAGAGTTGGGCTTGCTCACCCAGTAGAAGAGAAGATTCTGGGGAGACCTTATTGCAACCTTTCAAATCTTAAAAGGGGCTTATAAGAAAGATGGGGAAAGACTTTTTAGCAGGGCCTGTTGCAATAGGGCATGGGATATTGGTTTCAAACTAAGAGGGGAGATTTAGGTTGGACTTGAGGAAGAAATTTTTTTACAATGAGGGTGATAAAACACTGGCACAGGTTGGCCAGAGAGGTGGCGGATGCTTCATTCCTGGAGACATTCAAGGCCAGGCTGAATGTGGTTCTGGGAAACCTGCTCTAGTTGATGATGTCCCTTGCAACCCAAACTATTCTGTGATTCTATGAAATAGATAGGTAGGATTAGTGAGAGCTAGGCTGAAGGAGTTGTAAGAAATAGTATATGATGAAGAGCTTAAATATTCTCCGGGAAGTTGAGTGGGACTTTAAACACAGTGATTATGTGAAGTGCGTAAGTGAAAGCTGCATGGCAAGAACAGGGATTGGAGGGAAGTATCACTTTGGACAGGCAGAAAAAGGGGATGGAGAGCCTTTAAGTTTTCAGTGCTTTGCCTCTATTTGCTTTTATTCTTATATATTGAGAGGAAATGGCAGGTGATAAACCCTGGATAGGTTAAAGCCTCTTGCGGCTCCAGAGAGTAGTCTAGAAAAGAAGTAGAAAAGGTATTAACAAGAAATTGGTGATTGATACATGATTTTTGCAAATGTTATAGCTTGTAAAGGGATGAACACATCTACTTTGCTCTGTTAATATGCTGCAACATATAATGTGAAAAGCTTGTGGCAAGACAGGCGGAGGAAGGGTAGTGTTTGAGTTATCCTTATTTGTGTTCCACATCTGAGAACAGTCTTGGACAGGAGCACCTTGCAGCCAAGGTGGGATGGAAAAGGCACTTGATCACACACAAGGAGGAAATGGAAGAGCTTTGGGGAATAAAGCTACAGTTGGTGACCTTACCAGAGTTCTCTATTTTAATACTGAGTCTCATTATAGTTCATGACAGATAGAATTAGGGACCAGGCAAGTATCTCATAGTTATATTTGTGTTTATATTTTTCACTACCTTTTTTTTTCCCCTCCAGTGCCCCAGGGAGCCATCTCAAAGACCTCATAAATGTGAGATTTCATTTTCTAATGCTATTTCATTTCCTGGATGGAGGACCTGCCATGAGAAGACCAGACCTCAAATTATAATAGCCCTATAAAACACTCCCTAAGGCAAAAGTAAAAAAAAGAAAGCCTTTGAAAGACAACCACAAATGCAAAAATGGAGGTGTTTGGGTTCTTGCAGAACCAGACTAAGCAGCTCTAGTTATGACATCATTAATTTCTGAGTTTCCCTGTTTATCTCCGTGTGCTGTTTACTTACAAACCTGCATCTCAAAAGTCTTCCGGGGGCTTTTGCTTGTGCTTAATTTTCTCCAGTGTTTTGGTGTGTTTTAGCCCATCTGTAGAGCCTTCTAGAAAATGGAGTTTCCAGATAAAATTGAAAACAATCCAACCAACTGACTAAAACAAATACAATCACAGATCAAGTAAATATAGTCTGAAGATGCAACTCTTTCTTCTTCCTGGGTGAAGCCGTTTTATTTCAGCAGACCCAGACTGTCTGTCTGCTTTCCACTGGAAATCTGTGCAGAATTGGCACATCGACTAGAATAAAAACATTCCCGAGGAATCGGCATGTTCTGTCAAAACATTTGAACAGCTCCTGTCTCCCAGAGCACAGCGCTGCCGCGCAGCCGGCAAAGGAAGCTCTGCAATGCGCGGTGCCGGCTTCCCCTCCAACCTCCTGTCTTGAAGCCACCTTTCCACGTAATTATGGGCAGAGCAGTTCAGGTTAAATTCTGTTTAGCTGTGGTGGGATTAGAGAATGAGGTTTGTTGAGAGCCTTTTGCACTGTGGTATAACCTAGATAAGGACTGTTCTTTTTCTGTTCCCACTAAGGCTGTTGTGAGGAAAAGTCCGGAAGGTGAGCCTGTAGGACTCCCATACCTTCATGTAGCAGTCTGGCTCAGTGTAATAGCCAGGGACAGGCTGACAAAGATGAGCTCCAGGAATAGTTCTGCTGTGCAGGGACAGGATTCCCCCATGACACATGCCTCTGTGCCATGCCTCTCGCTGCTGCATGACTCTGCTACGTGTGAGCTCAACCTCCAGCAGCGAAGTTCAACCTCTGTGTTGTGGAGTCATTATAATTTATTTTAGTGACTTGATTAATAAAAAAAAAGAAGAAAATTTGTCTTTGTTTAGAAAAATATACACAGCGATTACAGAATGTAACTGAGAAAAGTGGAGCAGGACACTGATTATTTTTGTTAAGTAGGATCTTAGTCCTCTAATACTGAAATAAAGGTGGTCTCACTGATGGGCTCTACTTGATATGAATGAGTGGTAAAAGCACGTCTTGTTTTACCAGTCTACAAGAGGTGCTGCTGTCTGTTGTTTAGGCCAATTGCTTAGGAGTATAATTGTACGAGTCTTGCTACCAAAGTTAATATAACCTGACTGACCATAGCTAAAGGAGATTTTATTTTTGCAGGATTTTTGGTCTATTGCATGGTAAAGCATTGTGGTGGGCAGCGTGCACTCAGTGGTTTGAAATACAATGAAGTTTTTCTTCATCTTTGAAATAGTGATGTGTATTAATCAATGCTTTATTGCATTGATGAACTAGCAGATGGTGTCCTTTAAGGCTGCACATGTGACAGTAGCCTGTTTGAATATCCTACCTAGTTGTCTAAGCCACATCCAGCAGAAAGATCCTTTATAAAATAATATGAAGGTAAACAAGGCACGAAGGCAAGCAACTGTATGTGTATGCTTATCTAATACACTGTGGCACATGTCCACATAGCAATTCAGACCCATCCTGATAAAAGTGGCATCATTAAGAAATGTGACGGAAAAGGATGATCCATGCCATGCAGAGCAGACTGAGGTGGCTTATAAACCAGCCCTAGCTCTGCTCAGGTTAGTGGCAGCACAGCAGTCTTACAGAGGATGGGTTGTGAATGTGCATTCCGATCTCTATTACTTATCCGCTGGGCCAGAATGGCCAGATGTGTTGCATAGGCAACATATTTAATCTGTGAATGATCATTCCTGGTGGATCCCCTCCAACCAGTCCAAAAGTTACATTACTGGGCCCCAGCCTACTTCACGTAGAAAGACAAGACCACCCAATCGGGTGCCTTCAGGGAAGAGAGAAAGTGGAATTACAGTGATTACTGTGATTAATAATTTTATGGTTTATGCAAGCAGTTGTACACCCTTTGGCCAAAATGCTTATATACTCGTGTCTAATCCAAGGCAGCTAAAGCCACATGGTGACAGCTGAAAGTGTAACCATATAATTCTCACAGAAGTTAACAGACATTGTTACTTTCAAATGTGGCTGAAACTCCTTTTTTCTTTCATTTAGTTATGCAGTTTAGCATGCTGCACTTGTAAATTTTGGCCTGAGCGTAAACCATGCTGACAAAAATATAGTCACCTCTGGGACCGAGATGAAGGCAATTTGCCACGGTATAGCCATATGAGAGGAGAAAACCTGTTAAAACCCTTCTATGGACAATTATAACAAATATATGTTACAAGGCTTTGAGATCTTGCACGATGATGAGCCCAATTTCTTCCTGGAGAGAGGTAACAGGCTGAAATAACAGTATCAGAACTGAAGCCTCTTAATATATTATATTACTGTCTTGCAAAAATCTGAGAGTCAGGTTCATACAGACTTATCACTGTCCTAACATAGGACCAGTCGCTTGATTTGCTAAAAGCTTATCATCTGCAGAGGCAGACCTGAAAGGAAGGAAATGTTCTTGCAGTTTTATAGGCAAAGAAACTAAGGGATGTAGCTCTGTTTTGCTTCACCACCTGTTGGGAGCAGTAGCTGAGTGCCTGCTATTTTTGCTGAGCACAGAAGCAGGTAGTGATGCCCTCATCCAAGCTTGCGCAGGAAGGGGTGGTGACAAGGCTGGGAACTGCATTTGCATCCAGTGGGCTCCGGTGCAGTGCTGCAATTGCTGCCATTTTCTTGGATCCTCTTGTTTGCTTCAGGAAAAGTTTATATTACATGGAGGAGAATAATGCATCAAAACATCCCCACTGGAATAAATAAGCATCTTAAGTCAGGAGTTCAAACAAAACTTGCTTTTCTACTGCTTCTGTAGTCAGCCTGGTAATTTTTGTTTGGCTTAGGGAAAATAGGAATAAGTGTTAAATTCACGCTTAAAAGATTGCCTCACTTCAGAGAAATTTGTTGTCCTTTTTCTTATTTTCAACAAGGAAAACTTGCTTTTGCAGTAGAGATTTTGACATTAAGTGTCTTGATAGAATAATAGGCGTGAGATGGATTGCAGTCTATTGCCTCAAGACTTTGCCAATCATAAACTAAAATCAGTTAATGCATTGAGTTAAATCTTGCTATATTGTGCAGTGTGCTAGTAATATTAAAAAAATCAATCCAGAAAATATATTGATTATATTATCTCCATAGCAACAAACAATAATAGGATAATGTTAGCTTAATAATTGTGCTTTGTGAAAACCTTTCAGAATAATTACTGCATTGTGGTCTTTTCACAACGTGGAATGCAATAGCGCTTCTTCCTTGACTGCAGTCACCATCAGCACTGCGTCAAGAGATGTTGTTTTTGTGTGCATGCATATGTATTCATGGATAATTTTGCCCAGGGTGAAGCAGTTTAGCAGACTATTTTGGGATCTATTTTTAAATGGTCAAGACCACAAATTGGCAATTGTTTTCTATGTGGTTTGTTTTCTCCCACCTCCTCCATCAACTGGCTACCGTAAAAAGAGGTCATTAACATTTCTTTTTCTGAATCTTTCCTTACAAGGCACAAAGACTTTGGCATGTAGCGGAGCTAAATGTCCAGCTACTATATTAAGGATTTTCAGGAGAGAGGAACTCTGCTCTAAAGGCAGTGTTTCAAAGCTGTTCCTTTAATTGAATTTCATCTATCGTCCTCTAGAAATGATCTGTTCCACAGGAGCTGAGATATTTCCCTGTATTTTGGAGGACCTGATTCTCTTATGCATCCTGCATTGTAATATAAATAACATGAGGTTGTTATGAATAAATATATATATTCTTACATATAAGTAGGGGGGTGTGTGTATAACATTTTTAGCTTGAAATTTTAGCAGGCGAGTAAGAGGAATAGATATATATGCTCTTCATCTGGGTCTGGCTTTTATTTTTACTTCTAGATCAACCCTGTAATTTTGATTTTTGAATTAAAAAGAGGTATTCACCCAAATGTATGATGGAGAGGCCAAATTTTTAGAGTGGTCAAAAAAACTCCACCCAGTTTAATCCCTGAAGTTTAAGTAACCCCTGAAATGTCCCATCTCTGTGAAGGCCCTTGGGAACCTGGCAGTGAGTCGGGAATCCATTCACTTTGGTCATGTCACTGTTTCCTGATGTACCTGTTGTGCAAGGGCTGGGTTTAAAGATCAGCTGGCAGAGAGTAGGCTGCTGCCAGATCTTGCACTGGCAGGAGATTCCCCATGGCTTTCCTAGGGCGCCCTCTACTAACCCCAGTGGTATGGTGAGATGTCCCTTTACTTCCCAGGGCACGAGTGGATGCCATATTCTCCAATGGTCATTCCTTAATGGTTCATCATATTATTTTGATTCATACTTCTGGACAGGATTTGTCCTTCAAATGGCACATAATTTGAGTTCTTGCCATTTACTAGACAGAGATCCTCTTCTCTTTGAGGACCCTCAGGAGAATACAATATGTGATTGTCTTGGAGCCAGGAATGCACAAACCCAAGCTCTGAAGGGGAGGCACTTTGGTACTATATGCACTGTACTCAGTGCAAGTGCTAACAGTTTTCTGTTTGAGATGTCTTTGTAAGGAGCTTGGTTGTGCTGTTGTCCCCTGCCATCGTTTTCCTTGACAGTCCTTCTACATTGTTGATTTATGGGGAGAGTGTGATGGAAGAGTTGTTTTCCATCCCAGGCAGTGGTTACTTTCTGCCAGTGTCCCAGTCTCCTAGGAATATGGCTAATTCAGCAGGGAGATGGAGGAGCAGTGGTTGCTCTTGACTTTGGGTCTTGTGCCAAAGCATCTAGTTCTGTATAGCTGTTGTATTGAATGAAAGTGCCAAGCCCCTCTCTCCTTTTCTGGGTGCAGATGAATGCAGTTATGAAAAGACAGCTAAATACATCTGCTCCTCTGAAAAGTATCTGGTATTTGCAGGTGTGTAGCATCATTCATTAAAATAAAAAGCAAAGAAAGCCTAGATGGATTGACAAGGTGCTGCTTCTGATGCTGCTGCACAATCCAGTCCCAGGTGATGATCTAGAAACAGAAAAGAATGCCTGGCATGAGCCAATTCAATCCCCACCTCCAAACCCAAGCTCTTCTGTCTGTGGAATTGTCACAGTTGAAGCTATGACTGTGCTTCTGCTTGGCACCACCTGTGCTTGCCTGAGATACTGACCACTGGCCTTGCTGATCCCTAGAGCTGTCCCAAATGCTCATTCCACTGCAGCCGCCTGTTTAGTTTCCTTGTGCTATCTCAGCTCCTACTATTCTCTGCAATCCTCTCTCCAGCCCACGCAGGGGTTGGCACTGTGTGTTTCTGTCTGTCTCTTCCTAATCCCTTGTTCCAGGGAGGTCTGATACAGCTTTCTAGTGTGTCTGTTTTTCATGCTTGTATCCTACCACCTACCACATGGGTGGCTTGACTCTTAGACAGTATTTGACTTCAGGGCAGAGCTCAGAGTAAGTAACCTTATGAAAACAAAAATATTTTGTTGGAATAACTGTTGTAAAATAGGTGAAGAGTCAACTGCCCGGTGTGAGGTGGCTGTTGAGGCTGCAGTTTATCTTATTCCCAAAGGCATAAGACTGTTCTGTTTTGCACAGGATCTTACAGCACATTTCTGTCCATAGTGGTAGGTCTGTTCTACCTGTTGGACTGTTGGTCTGGGAGCAGGATGAAGAACACTGTGTGTTTGTTCAAGA
>JANHGB010016836.1:0-15596 GCA_026283785.1 Coracopsis vasa
TCACTTGGAGTACTGTGTGCAGTTCTGGTGTCCTCAACATAAAAAGGACATGGAACTGTTGGAACAAGTCCAGAGGATATCAGAGGACTGGAGCACCTCCTGTATGAAGACAGGCTGAGAAAGCTGGGTCTGTTCGGCCTGGAGAAGAGAAGGTTGTGTGGAGACCTCATAGCAGCCTTTCAGTATCTGAAGGGGGGCTATGGGGATGCTGGGGATGGACTATTCATTAGAGACTGCAGTGATAGGACAAGGGGTAACGGGTGCAAACTTAAACAGGGGAAGTACAGGTTGGATATAAGGAAGAAGTTCTTTACTGTAAGGGTGGTGAGGCATGGGAATGGGTTGCCCAGGGAAGCTGTGAATGCTCCATCCCTGGTGGTGTTCAAGGCCAGGTTAGACAGAGCCTTGGGTGACACGGTTTAGTGTGAGGTGTCCCTGCCCATGGCAGGGGGGGGTGGAACTAGATGATCTTAAGGTCTTTTCCAACCCTAACTATTCTATGATTCTATAAGAAAGGTCGCAATCAGAAAATAATTGCAGTATGATGGTTCAGTACCTGTACACAGCAAGGATTCTTTGGACTAGGGCTTCCAAAGCCAGAAAGCCAAAAGATTTTGTTTTCTCTTCCTTGCAATGCCCTTTGTTAGTTGTGTCCTTTTTAGAGCTTCTCCTGGGAGTACAAGGAGTGGAAGGTAAGCACAACACAAGCCAAACAAAATTATTCTTTTCCCTTCTCATAGTGCTGCTGAGCATTAAGGCTTTTAGCTGCTGCATTCAGTTACAGACTTATTATCCTCTTTCCCATTTTACCATGTTAAGTAAGCTTCAGAGGGAAAAAATTAAATTTGGTTTCCCAGGTTTTTCTTTTGTCTGAGTTAGTAGTAAGAACTGCATTGTTCTAAGGGTAATTCAGAGTCTGTAAAAGCAAATTAAGCAGCCCCTCAATAGCATCATAAGTAAAACCAAGCACAGGCTAATGAAAAGTAAAATACAGATAGGCAATCAATAGATAACAAAGGCTGCATCACAAGATCTGTTTACCTAACCTTTATATTGCAATATCTGTCTAAACCCCATATGCAACCCTAGAGAAGGAAGCAAAATAGGCTGGCCTCAAGCACAGTACTGATTAGATGCAATATGCAAATGCCCTCAGTTACTTCCATATCTGGAACTAGTCAAGAGTGCAAGGTGCTGAATTCTTTATTTTGTTTTTTAATAAAAAAGACCATGCATTGCAGGGGAATTGCTTACAGCCAATTCATCCGAGTCAGAGCAAGCTGCTAGGTACAGTTACAGTTTTTCTGTAGAAGGGGAAAGGACAACCATTTGAAGTGAAGCCTTGGGGGTTTGTGTGTTTGTTTTTACTTCTGACCCAAAGGGCAGTCACTCCTTGACAAGCCTCAAGCATGATACAACAAGATAACAAGTGATAGATGCAATGTAGCTTGTGTTGATGCATGCATGTGTGAAAAATAATCAGTGCTCAGTGAACAGCTTCTGTGTGACAAGGGCAGACAATCTAATGTCTAACCCTTGTGATCTTACCATGCCATATACACACACACAAAGCTGAAAGAGAAATCTCCACCTATGACAGTTGAAGGATACATTTCCATAGAAGACAACTGACAAAAACCTTTATGCATGAAAATATATAATTCAACAGGAAATATATTTTGTCTATAGCAGTTTTGCAAATATATCTGCAAAAAATATATAAAAAATTATAAAAAGTAAAATAAAAAATATATCTTCTACAAAGAAGTAATTTTACTTGATTTTAAAGGTGCTTCTGAGGACAGGACAGATATGTATCTAACGGTGTTCAAGATGAGAGTACAGGTATGTGCACGCGGTCTGTATTTATTTCTCTATTTTAATACAACCAAGGAAACTATTCCTTCTCAATAAACTGTTTCCATTTTTGCTTTAGAGGATTCCCAGGAAATACATGAAAACTGAGTGCAATATTCAGGCATCATAACAGAGAGACATATGGAGAGAAGGAGTGTTACTTTAGAAGCTGCTTTTTTTAACCAGACAAATATGGCAGCTGCTTTCAAACAGTTCACAGGTTTTAAGTGCTGTGAACAGTCTTGAGATGTAACTCTTAAAAGGAATGTGAGCAGGTGGTCAAGGTTCAGGAAAAACTGCATTTGATCCTTCAGCATGTCACCTGCTAATTTCCATGGATATGAATACTAAAGCATGCACAGTATTACAAATAATTGAAGGTGCAACATATTTATAGTCCTTCTGTATCTGGAGTTAGAGCTCCTATGATTAAGTTTGAAACAGTCAAAGAGAAAAATAACCATTTATACAATTTATGACATGTAGACAGGTTTTTTTTAGAAACAGAACAGAGATGTGCCTAAAGAAAAACCTCTCCATGACAGATGGCAGCTGTTATCACCTAATGTGCTTCTGCAAGACACTTTGCTGAGCCTAGTACAGGGATATAAATATAATGGGGACTAAGCATAAGTAAATGCAAAACCTGGTAGTACAAACAGATTAAGGCCATGGTCACTACTTTTGGCCAGAAAATGCTCAGGGATTTAATAGCAGTAGATACATGCATTTTCTACATGTACTAGTGAGTGGGGATGAAGTTCTATGTTGTCATTGCAGTAAACAAAGATACTCCTCTGACGTGCTCTCCTGTAAAACCTCCAAAATATCAGAAGTGGCAGGAAACTAAACAGCTTACTAGGACCAGATAAAAGCAGAAGCAGCAAACAGACAAGTAGTATTAAAGTATAACCTAAAATAGTCCAGTGAGAATCATCTGAAAGGAACAGTGATCAATAGCAAGAGTGACGTGCTCTGCTCAGAAAAGGAATCCAGGAAATGGCAAGATATGATTTCTTCACCACAATGAAAAAAGACATCCCAGAACTTGAAACAAAGAGCCATTACTGTGCATTAAAATGGACAGAGAATGACTATTCCTGATAGCTGGGTAAACATAAGTAAAAAGTTTCAATTGTTATTAAATATCAAAGTGCAGATAATGTTGTCAGGATCTGAGAGTCAGGGAGCGTTTGAGATGCATTTAGTAAGACCATACTTGCAGGAACATTATTTATTTATTTAAAAGGATGAGGGAACAGCAATTCATCTTCAGGGGGTACACCTGATATTATTAATAGGCCAAGAGCCAAGAGAAAGGACTAAGCAGAAATTCCCTAAATTCCCTTTTGTCCACTTAAAGTAAATTCTGTGAATATAACAATGCAATTATGAAGCATTATTATTCAAATACATGAGATCCATAATAATAGGATATTGTAGACATCCTGAAATTTGCACAGAAATTAAACGCTGCAAGTCATTTTGAGTCTAATATCTTAAAATTGACAAAAATTGAGAAAATTCAGTTGTTGGTGAGAGCTGGTAATTATTCCACATGAGATGGAGACACAAGCCTCAGATGGTTTTTTAGATTCATGTGAAACTGGAGGCTGCTTTTACTTGCACCCCTTGGAACAACATGGCACTTGCCTTAGCTTGAGCAGCCACAATGCGAACAGGGTCAAGGAACTGATCCACAAAAACAAACAGACAAATGTCAAAACATTATCACTGATACCAACTTTGTCAAGTACAATGACTGAACACTCTCCAGTTTTGGAAAAATGAGGCTGTTAACTGAGATAGTCAAGCCTATCAACACAACCGATAACTCATAATGCTAACATTTTACAAGAGGATAGTCCTCAAATACCCTCTTTCACTTGAAGTAAGGTTAGAAGTTAAATTCTAAGTGGGAGACATCTGAACTTCAGAGTCAAGAATTCACCCTTACATTTACAGGAACCATTTGTGGTATATCAGAAGTATATCCACATGGATTCCCTTTTCACCTTTGGCGGAAACTCAGAAGCATCCAGAAACCCAGAGTGGAATAAAACAAAACAGGAAGCTCTGAAAGTTTACTTCAACATTTTGAAGTCATTTAGTTAATGAGTCATAGAAACTTCCTAAGTGCATTGATATAGTTTGGTTTAGGTTCTTGCCTTCCCAAAACGCCATTTGGACACAATAGTCACAATCACACAAAGGTTCAATTTAGACAGAATGGGAAGAGTTTGCAAGAAAGTTCTTTGAACTCTAATCAGAAGACAATAACTTCTGGAAGAGATATTCAGATTACTACAGAAAGTAGCCTGTTAAAACCATCCTTGTCACTTACCATAAGAAAGCTTCCTCAGACACCATGCTTTAAAGAGCCTTAACTAATTTTCAACCAAAATAGCTTGAACAAATAATTTTAAACTTACATATTTCTCTATGAAGAATTAATATTGAGATTCTAGAGATTCTCCAGTTTGAATGAACATTGTAAAGCTGTTGGTTAAACAGGATTTTTAAAGGCTATGACATACTCTGTACTACCAGCTACCCCAAATGGACCTAGACATTAAGAACACTTTCCATCTAGCCAAGAAAATTTAACATTCCTGCTTTTTACATTTTGGTTTAGTTCATGCTCTCTAGCAGCAGGTGCTTTAATATGAAGTCAACAAAAGTTGACTTCACAGAAATTTGAGCTACTGAAATATGGGCTTACAAAAACAGCAAAGAGTGAAAAAAATCTGACAAACAGAAAACTTGAAGCAAAAAGCCACCAAATGAGCTAATTCACTGTTTCTAGCTAAGTCTCCAGGGTGCCTGTACCTCTGTCCCTAACTCCAGGCAGGTGTTTCAGAACATCCAGATTAGACCCAAAGATCATTCCTGATCATCCTCAGCCCCAGTACATTGTATGTTCATAGGAGACAATAAGTTCCTGTATTCAAGATTTAGAGCAGAGGTTTCTAAAATGCCTCAATGATCAAAGGTTCATTTGTTCCCTCAAACATAGCAGCAAACATTGCCAGGAAGAAGATGTACAGGTTTGAAGCACTTACCCTGAAAGGCTTACCCACCAAAGCCTCACCTTCCTCCTTTGTCATAGAAAGGGTGCTTGCACATTTTATTGCTTCTGCACCAGCCTACATGGAAGGCATGACACTGCAGAGCCATTTGAACAAGAGTAGCGGTACCAAGCCAGCTCTACCCATCGGATGTGCTGATGAGGAGGTCGTTTCAGAGATACAGGTGTAGCCTCACTTGGGCAGAGGTTACAACCGCATCTGAGTTCATAGCTTCCTCATGTTTACTGGGCACCATACCTGCCTAACCGCTGTTTTAAGAATGCATCTATTCTTTTCTCTTCAAGTGCGAAACAACCCCAAACCCTGACACCTGCTCAGTGTCTAGAAGTAAGACATTCAAAAGAAAATGCAACTGCCAGATGATGGTGTCCTTATATTTCTCTAAATGCATCAAGTGCTTGTCCTCAAAGGGTAAGATAGTCAGTTTTCATATTTTTGTGTATTACCTTAGTTAAATCAATACTCACAGTGCCTCTTACTGTGGGTCTCTCTATTCACCATGAACAATCCTGTTAAAGAACTCCCACTTCCAAAACCACAAAGCCACATAAGCAGGTACATCTGAGAAGATACTATACAGGCAGTTGCCAACTCACTGTTTTGAATGAGTTCTCTGGAATACCACACAAGCTTGACACTTAGTAAAACTGACACTAAATTGCATCTCCTAACACAATGGTTAATTACCATGTGAAGGGCAAAGAACTGAAATTTAAAGGCAGATCCAAATAACAGTTTGCCAGGCATTCCAAATATGTTTGCTTTCACGGAAGCTGAACTGCATGCAGTTGAAAATAACTAAGATGCTTGATCAGCCATTCACATGTACACAGCTGCTGCATATAAAAGACACTAAATATAACAGGGAGCAGAAAAGAATAGGAGCCAGAAAAGCCAGCCCTGCTCTTAAGATTTCCAGCTAAATGTTTGTTTACATTATGTTAGACAGTGACAAGACTTCTGCAACTGACATTTTGTTGCTCTGCTTGTGTAAATGCAATGTGTATGGTTTCAGCTATGAAATCCACTCAACTTTAAGTACTCTCTCAGATGAAAAACATCTTTGTAAGCCTTTTATAGTGTCTAATTATATGGTAAGTTTACTAAATGTATTAACTGAAGATCATACCAAGAAGCCGCGTGTCGTCTTGGCTTGCCCAATAGCCAAAAGAACCCATCCCATGTGTCCCTGGTAATCTACATGGAAAAATTGAGGGGCTAGCCTTTAATGTTTCTCAAAACCTACTTCCTATAATTCTGAAAGGGACAGATCCTGTTTCTGGTAGTGTTTACTACCTGAAGATGGAAGGCAAGCCCGGAAACTGCCCTTGACACCTACCCGAGATTTACTAAACCATAGCTGCTTGGTGCCTTAAGCCTCTACGCCTCCATGCAGCTGATAGGTTAGCAACAGACTGGTAATACATAGCCAATCTTCAGCCAAGTAATTGCTCCAGAAAATAATCACAGGACTAAGAGGTGCAAAGGTCTACTGCTCAACACCGAGACGAAAGTCATCTCCCTTACCATTTATTTCCCAGTTCAATTAAGCAGCTGCCCTTGTTGCTATGGGACAAAGATCCCACAGAGAATCCTGAGCACCTACCTGGCACAGGTAGTTCCACTAGGAAGCAGCATGGAAGAGCTGGGTGCACTAACACATGGATATTCTGAACAGCTGAATGTTCAAGTCTTCATTTCCCACAGATCTGCTCCAGGTGAAGTGTACCAGAAAAATTGGGCCAGGTATTGACTGGATTAGTATGCACCTGAATACTTCAGGCCTAGATTTCAGGAAACAGCAGGTGGGAGAATACATATCAAAAGTAACAGCTGAAAGAGGATTTATACTTGGTCATAATTTTGAGACATTCAGAATCTAGGAACTTTGTTCAGGCTTGTATCCTTTTGAACCGCATACTTTGTAGAAGCGCTCAGGTTAAGGAAAGGTCCAGAACAAGAGTTATGTATGTACATAAGTTTAATGCAGTTCCTTTGTGCTCAGTTATTTGTGACATAGCAGGTACCATTTCTTCCAGGGAATCCTCAAGACTCAGAACAGCGAATGGCTGGTGCTTAACAGGTTAGCAGCAACCCACAATTTTTCTCCTTATCGAATTAACAGGCCAGGATTTTATTTCTTGCACAGGACTGGATGGATGATTGAACGATTTCCTGACAAGCTTTTCCTAGGACTGAGCAGATATTAATTTGTCTTCACAAAACCCCTCCAAAAGTAATTTTAACTACAGACATCATACGGACAGCTGAGGAACAGCTAAATTAGAAGTCCAGCCCAAGACAGACAGTACTTTCATAGTACCAGTCACTTCAAAAAAATAGAGGTTACATGGGCTTCTACAAGAAAAGAACCTGGCCCTACTGTCTTCACATCCTATCCATCTTGCCAATTAACTTCCTCTCTCTTCTCCCATACACACACTTGCTTTTCTGCTCTTACCTCTTCTTGAGGCTTCTTTCTTGCCTAGTTCTAGTTTTGACCTTGCATGCTTTACTGAGCAGTCCCTGATCTTCCCCACTGCCTCTCAGACTGGTTTGGACTCCTTCCTGCCTGCACAGTAGTTCCTTGTTGCAGGATCCATGTTTAGAAAGTCCCGTTAGCCTATTCCCTGGCTTTGACCTTGAGCCTGCCTCTTCTCACAACAATCTCAGTTCTTGCTGGTTCTCCAGGGTGTTTAGTGCCTCAAACTACAGCTTCTGCCCCAGGTGCCAGGTGTGTTCCTCAGCACCCAGCTCACGGCTTTTTCCTCTGCGCTGACAGATAAGGTTCAGGGTGAAGAAAGTCACTCAGGTATACTGACATGCTACTTACTTAGCCCAGACCAACACCCTCACCTAGACTTGTAATCTGTTCTGCTTCCTGGAGTTAACAGTATGAAAACAGGGCAGGAGAAATTTTTTCCTTTCTAATTAAGAGGTTTGTCGAAAGGTAGTGTACTCCTCATAGCCTCATTTTCACTTTACAGTCACAAACATAATTGTGCTGATAGACTGAAATTTGACAACAAATTCCATGACACACATCTGTCTGTATCATACGAAGCCTCACAAAGACTTATCAGCCAACTCTAAGTTATCAAATAACTACTGAAACACTAAAACCACAAAGTGTCTGTAGGGCTTCACTCTACTAACACGTAGCTCAAGACTAGGAGTCACATATTTAGGCTTACCTTTACCAGCATCCGGACGCTGAACTACTGGGAGCTGCTCCCCAACGGAAAGGAGGGCAAGCCAGCAGCCAAGGCTAAATCCAGCACAAGCAGGGCTCTCACTGAAGGCACAGTCCTACAGAGGCTGAAGACAGCACAGCTGAGTGCTGGCAACAGGATTTGCCAACAGTCTCAGGCACTACAAGGGGATAAATCAGGTCCAGGAAGTTCAGCCAGGAACAGAAAAGATTAGTTCAAAACAAGACTTGAAACAAGTCCACAAAATGTTCTCCAGGAAACACACAGCAAAGACACAAGATACATCCAAGAGGACAATACTGGAGACAAGCACACCTCCAACAAAGCTTGGGTGGAGGTTAGTGTTTCTGTGCCCATGGGTGTTGGTGGAGGTCCCAGGTGAAGCTGGTCAGGGATACTAAGGCCATTAAGACCACAAAATGCACTGAAATGTGTTTTTAACTAACAAGGTGAGTACTTGAGGCAGTTCTGCAGGCTCCACTAGGTGATGTCTGTAGCATATAGTCCAGGCATTAGCACTGCTTGCGTTCATCTGTGTATTGGTTCCTGTGCTGGGTGAAAGATTTAGCCCATTCCAGTGTCAGCTCCCTGGGCAGTTCTGCTGCAGTGCTCAACAAACATACACATAAAACACTTGCACATAGTCAGGAGGAAAGATGCAGGCATGGCTACACAGGACTACCCTTGTGAGGCAGTCAGGATGTTTCACGTGTATTTTAATAAGATGGGTAGCCATGGGCCATGCGTGTGCTGGAGTGGCCGCAGAGAACAGTGGGACAGCTGGGTGTATGTACTCTGCAGTCTGGGGGTCTTTACCAAGCCCAGCTGAAGATTTGCTGTAGGGACCCTGCACCTGAGACCTCTCTCACTGCCTGGACAGTGAACCACTCTCTTGCTCAAGAGGTTTAACTTACCATGTGAGCACTGCTCTGCTCAGAAGGTTGCAGGTAATTTGTTGAGGGGGGGGTTAAAAAAAAAGTAGAGCTTTGTGCATGAGTGGCAGTGCAAGATCTCTCTCACCTCTGTCAGCTGCATGATCAACGATTGTCTCCACTCAGCTCTTTGCTAACAGAGAGGTGAGGATGCAGAAGTGTGGGTAGTGACCCATACTTATGTGGTACTTAAAAAATTAGCACTTTCCCAAGCGATAACGAAGATTTTTGTGCATGGTGACCATACCTCAGGAGCACTTAGAAGGTGACAGGGTTTCTGCTTTTGTGTTTAGCTTCTTGGTTTGGAGTCGCCTATCAGGATACCTGCCACTGGTACCTTGAAGTCAGTCTATGAGCATGGTGCATGGAGAGCAGAGCTCACCCATGTCTTGAAAATACTTGCAGAAGCCAGAAAGTTTTGAATTTTAGAAGTGGAGCTCCTAAAATTAACAAAGTCCCTTACCAAGCATGCACAAAGTATATTTGCTTAAGGATTTATTATTTGGCTGACTAGGACAGTGCTTCCACAAAGAAACAAGTCACATCTGTATCATTACTTCTAACCAGGTGTCAGAAAAATTGTATGGGCTTAGTCTAAAACCTAAAGGGACTGGAAAGAATCTTTCCATTCCTTGACTGAAACAATATTTTCCTCAGAAAGAGATCAATACTTTTGGCTGAAATGTTGCGGGTCCTCATCCTTTCCTTCCTCTGCACGTAAATTTAGTCCAGGCTGACAATTTTGGCACAAATAGTTAAAATGTTCCAAATTTTTAAGCAACCAGAAATAATATATTAATGGAAAGAGTCATCTTAATATCTATGAGACTGTTAGCCCCAGCTGCATCAAAAACATTTTATTTGCGCTCTGATATCAGAATGAGCTCTCTCACACAGTGGTTTCTTCTGTTTCAGCTTCTTTTCATAAATATGCAAAATATTCACCTATCTATACTCTCCTTAAGTGTACCACTGCTATGCAATTTCAGAATTTAAGGGAGAAGAAGAGAAACAGAGTGAGCTACTACATTAATTTCTCTTGACTTCTCATTTTGTACCCTTCTGGTGACATGGACAGCTTTATTCTCACTGAAATTAGATGTGCAGTGGGTTAATGAAAAGAGCGCTCTCTGGTTCTGCTGTAATCAGTTTCATTTTCACTCTCTGACATGGAAGAATTAAACAGTTGTGGGACTTTGTAGTTTTTTATACCACTAACAAAGAGAGATACAATCATTCTTTTCCCTAGAACCCCATAGTTTTGTTTATATAACCTGGTCACTATGTATCAAACACTGTGTAATTGTCTCACTTGACACTAACAGCACACATAGGACCACAGTGTCTGTAAACCTTAGGCATTTTAAATGTAAGCACAAATGTTTATCTTATTTAATCTATACCTTATACTGCTGCAGAAACTGATGCGTAAGTACTTGTTTCCTTGCATGTTGTCTCCTGCTGCATGAATAGATGAAGAATTCTTTGTTTTTCTGGTATGTTTTGTTTTACTTAATGCTCAGCTGCAAGGCTATTCTTTATGGGGTCTAGAATCCTAGCAAGTAACACTGTTCCCTGGGACACACACTGGCAGATACTTCTGCCCTTTCATTTAAAAACGCTGAATCAAGGCATTCAGTCAAGAGATGAAAAATCTGGGTTTGTTCTTGAAAAGAGCAAAGAAAAGTAGTGAAAGAAAAACATATGGAGGATGATGTTTCCATGCACCAATGAAACCTGAGATCTTTTTAAAGGTGTGAGCACCAAAATTTGGAGGATTCATAACCCTTTATGTTTTTACAGAAGCTGACAAACTAAATAAAACACTTCATTTCACAGCTGAACTTTAACAGGAAACACCATGTCTACCATGCATTATTAATTGCTTGCTAATGAAGTATAAAACTGTATTTGTGTCACCACATTACTTAAGACATAACTGTGAGCAAAGCTTCTTCTTCAGATTTCTTCTATTATGCATCTATTGGTAATTTGGAAAGCAGTTTGACCAAAATTAGTTTTTCAGCTGAATCAAATAATTTTCCAAAGATATGTGATTGCCCTTATATATAATATTAACATCAATAAAGAAATCAAAATGGAATGGTAACACGACTCCAGTACAGACTTACCTGGCTGATAGATTATTAATCACCAAAAGAAAAGGTAAAACAGATTACACCAAGATTGGCTTGGTTTCCTCTTACATGTAATTAAAAATAATCAGGAAATTGATACTTGTCTGTTGTTCTACTTACCACTTCATTCCTCAGTGTGTGGTGCACAGTCATCATTTGGAGTATGGCATGAATTTTCACAGTGCAATATGTAAATGTACTGTCAAAGCTTCTGCCACAGATCAATAGTTTCATGGCAGCCTCTGAGCTAGTGGCTGCATTCATTTGTGGGAGAAATTTCTCCTGCAGGTTTTAGGGAATGTTAAAGACCTGCACACCTAGACTTGATGTGTCTCATTCTTCCATTTAGTCTGTTCTCATTCTGCATATTAGAGAGGCTCACAAAGACAGAAGAAACAGAAAAAAAGAAACTATCACATTTTCCCAACCTACTCAGCAGTAGCACATCAGTTCCTCCAAACCTTACAAGGGAAATGAAGGTTGAAGCTCTGATGGGTGTAGGGGTAAGGTGCTGGCAGGGCAAAGTCTCAGACTCACATCCTGCTTACAGGGTGTAAGCCTTCCCCTGCACACCATCAGAAAACCTGCTGTGATAAAACGGGCACCGTGCTAAACTGTCAACAGCAAAGCACCTTGAGGTTCTCCATCTGCATGGGTACTGGAAGCATTAAATGCTGTTGACAGTTTCCTTCCCAGAGGCAGGGGGAAGATATTTTCAGAATGCAAGGCAGTTTTATTATGCTTTTCTCTTAAATAACTTTGAAATACTTTTGTCATTTTTGTAAGTTATTCATGCCTTGGGAACATAATCCTGTTAAAACCAGAAGGGTGGCTCGGGCTCACGGGCTGCCAGTATTTTAAAAGACAGCTTAAGAACCGAGATTGCTCAGGAAATAAAAATGATAAACACAACTTCCTGAGCTACAGGACAGCTCTTATTTCTTAAAGTTTCTTCTTACTCCTAAAGAAAGAAGGAAAGAAACAAAGAAAGAAAGAAAGAAAAAAAGAAGGAAAGAAAGAAAGATTATATTATAAAATACACAGCCATTCCTCCTTAAAAGTCATTTCTGGGTCTTTTTATTAGCAGAAGAGATTTTAGAGACAGACATCTATCAAATTTTCTAGAGTCCTGACAAACCTGACTGACAGTCCCTTAAGAAAGTCATATGAGGAATAAAAACCCAAGCAACAAAACATATTCTTCCCAGCAGAGTTAGAGGGGTACATGACAAATCCCAAGCATGCATTTTTGTACCTGATCTTGATTCAGGCTCCTAAGGTTTACTGCAGAAGTAATGACTTTACTGTTTCTGATGTCCATTGCCAATTTCTTCTTTGAAAAGTGTACTGAGTAAGAAAAGGCCAAATCTCCATGGGTAAATTTCTTTGGTTTCTATCTTCTGTACACATATTAGCATTAAAAAAATACTGACTGTCCCCCACCTCCCGGACTTGCAAAACAAAATAGAGCAGTTCTTTCTGAGAGAGAGAAACACTTTTGCTTTTATTCAGGAGAGTCAGAAAATAGCCTGCAAGGCCTGAATTACAGTTAATGACTCATATGCTTCTCTAGCATTAGGCTAAAATCCAATATTTATATTTTTATGAGCTTACAGAATTGATCTAGATGGAATCTGAGTAGCTGGAAATAATCTGGAATGTAAATAGCTGATATTCCTGGGAAATTGCACCAATATTTGAAACCATTTTTGGAGAAATACTAATTAAATTGCCAATCCTCTTGCTGAGGAGGGGATATAATTTTCCTGTCTTATTTCCTAATATACTTTTACACTGATGATTTTCCTTCTTTGTGAGGAAATCTGTTACCCCACAATAAACAACTGCAAATTGGTGGCTTGGCTGCTACTCTGTGCATCCTAAATTGGTTCTTGTATTACATTGGATATTACAGGAAGAATTTAATCAATTATTTTTAGCAGATACAGAGAAAGACAAACTTGATGAATTTCTTTCTAACTTTCCACTTCTTCTTGGTTATATTTGATCTGGTGAAGTGGAACTAGCTAGCCGTAGTTATACCTTGCTTTCATATAGTACTTTTGTCCTTCAAAGTCAAAATATTAAATAAATATATATAAAGCAAACTCAAACTATTTGACCAAGGTCACAGCACATATCACTGTCAGGCTAAGGAAAATGATTTCTGAGTCCCAGAGCGTCACCAGTTTGAAGCAGAGATTAAAATCATGTGTTCAAAAGGAAAATATCAATCACTCTGTACTGAATTAACTTAAAGGGGAACTCCAACCTCTTTCTCATGTAGATCTGTTAAATTTCCTAGCCTTTACAACACTAGATATTTTCATTTACTTTCAATTTTGTCCTTTGGTTAATCTATGTATAGTCCCAAAACCCATTAGCAATGGTTAAAATTATGTGCCTGGGCACTTCATAAAGGGTCACCAAACTGTTCAGGGTTCTTAGACAAAAGCACAGTGCTAAAATAATATTTCGAAGTTGAGAAGTAGAATTCCTTTTAGATTCACTGTCAGACATTACCTGGATTGACATCTTAACCTCTTGGCCAACCCCTTAGGAATTTTTTTCACACATTTCAAACTTATTTGAGTGCCTTTGTCTGGAACCATATGAGGATATAATTGAAGTAAATGAGAGTATTAACCCCCTAAAATTTTCTAATATACTTTAGGAGCTACTAAAAGTAATACAATAAAAGTAAGCTTTTCAGAAATTTGCAAATCTGGTCTGGAAATTAAGACCAAAATTATCACCTGATCTTTTTTCTTTTTTTCCCGTCTCCTCTCTTTCTTTTTCTTTTTAGCTTGATTGTTATTCAGGTCAGAGACTGTCTCTTCTTATCTCTAGAGCACCTAACCCAACAGGACCTTGGACTACATCTGGGATACTACACTTCACAAAAGCAAATGATGATTTTGGGCATGTGTATTTTGACATCATGGCCTTTGCTTATCGTGTAGACGCTTTTCCCCAGCCCAACTTTAAAAATGCTTTAAGAAGAACTATTGAAGCTAATCTCATTTGTTCTGCCTGTTAATTCAAGTCATGGTCGTTAGCATTCAGTTAAGAACTTTTAAACATGGCACTGGGCAAAGATACAGTACTGTGACTGACAGGTGGAGGCTAGCCATGTACTTGGAAATTGTAACCAGTACTAATTTCCAACAGAAACACTTTCATGTTTCATTTTTTTCATCCATAGAGGTTGAATGATTTATTGTGTCAGAGTACTACAATCACAACATCGATTCCACTGCAATTTCTTCTTACAAAGAAGAATTGCTTTTTCTCTAGCTTGCTTATTCTTGCAAAATGTTGCTGGTGCCAGCGAATGACAGGTTGCTGTAAGTAGATACAACTGCTCTTGTGGGGCCTCCTGCAAGTACACCATTGAATATTGAATTTCACACCTCTGACATGACTAATCCTTGGGAGTGCTTACCATGCCTGACACATATTTACAGGAGAGGCTCTTGTAGACAATTAACTTAAGCTGTGCAGTATTTCGAGATAACCTGACTTCTTCAAAAGGTTCCAGATTATGGCTGAGTGTCGAAAGCAGGGACAGGTGGTACTTCCAGTAGTTCATTCTGTTAGCAATTGCTTTTTCTATTAGGTTTGTATCTCGAAGTCGGGATTCAAGGATAAACAAATATATCAAGGTAATACACTTAAAGACAAGATGACACTTGAATACGTGTGTATTTCATACACATACTATTTATAAAGTTTGATTTCTCTCAAGTCCTCTCTTCACAGCAGCCTAAATATCTGGTTTAGTAGAATACATGTTTTGCCTTTATTTTAGTGCTACGTTTCATACCAGATTCAGCTAACACTTTAGCAAAACAAGGTTGTATAATAGGAGAATTACCTTCTTGCTCTTCTAGCATCAGTGCATACAGTAGCAGACACCAGCAAAATATTGTTTACATCAGAGATTTGATCCTTAAATGCACCTGTGCAAATGAAAGAAATATCAAGTTCCCTGTACAGGAGTAGGAAGCTAGAATCCCAGTCCTTTGTTAATGTGGGAGGCAACTTACCCAGAGTGATAGTTTTTACAACTCGAAGTTCTTGGTCTGCGAGAGCAGACTCTGTAGGTTGAGCAGCTAGGTCTGAGTTACCTTCAAGTAATCCTAATTTGCATTTAAGACCAGCACCATGAGGAATAAAAGAAATGGTTTAATCCTAACGTTTTGGTTCCCTTACCTGTCCAGTCCTATCTTCATCATCCCCGTTCACCCTTTAAAATTGTGATCATAGAATCATAGAATCATAGAATAATTAGGGTTGGAAAGGACCTTAAGATCATCTAGTTCCAACCCTCCTGCCATGGGCAGGGACACCTCACACTAAACCATG